>MU716118.1:0-13242 GCA_026770625.1 Nicotiana glauca
TTAATGATTTTCAAACAAATGGTTTTGAGCTTTATGCTTGGGTTGAGAGTGAAATTGGTCGGGCTTGCCTAGCAGGTGCGTTGGGCGCCATCACGACATGGGTTTGGGGTCGTGACACTTTTGATCTCATGTGGCCTCCACCGGGTATATTCCCATCCTGATGTACTCCTTGACATCATAGAACCTTGGTTCGCTGTCAAATGCTTCTTCCACCATGTTACAGTAAGCATGTTTTTCACGAACTTGAATATGCAGCGGATCAACATGAATTTTTTTCGGATGGTGCAACAATGCTGCCAAGGTAGCCAAAGCATTAGCAACCTCATTATGGACTCTAGGGATATGCCTAAATTCCACTGATCAAAATCGTTGACAAAGATCATGCAAATATTGTCTATACGGTATGAGCTTCAAATCCCGTGTTTCCCATTCTCCTTGGATTTGATGTACCAGGAGGTCCGAGTCTCCCAAGACCAAAACGTCCTGAACATCCATGTCCACAGCTAACCGCAAACCCAAAATGCATGCCTTATATTTTGCCATGTTGTTGGTACAATAGAAACGAAGCTGAGCCATAACAGGGTAGTAATGCCCTGTTTCAAAAATAAGTACCGCTTCTATTCCAACTCCTTTCATATTTGCAGCCCCATCAAAGAAAAGCTTCTATCCTGGTTCTTCAGTCAATTCCAGCTCATCGATTTGCATCACTTCTTCATCAGGAAAATACGTCCTCAATAGCTCGTATTCTTTATCGACTAGATTCTCGGCCAAGTGATCGGCCAACGCTTGGGCTTTCATTGTCGTCCTCGTCACATATACGATGTCGAATTTCGTGAGTAATATTTGCCACTTCACCAATCTCCCTGTGGGCATAGGCTTTTGAAAAATATACTTCAATGGATCCAAGCATGAAATGAGGTAAGTAGTATAGGACGATAGATAATGTTTCAATTTCTGTGCCACCCAAGTCAGGGCGCAACACGTCCTCTCAAGATAAGTGTACTTAACCTCATAACCCATAAACTTATTGCTGAGATAATAGATGGATTGCTCCTTCCTGCCGGTGATGTCGTGTTGCCCCATCACACAACTAAATGAATTCTCCAGGACCGTTAGATAAAGAATCAACGGTCTACCTGGCTCAGGTGGAACCAACATAGGTGGATTTGATAAATACCCTTTTATCTAGTCAAATGCCTCCTGACATTCTTCGGTCCATTCTACCGCAGCATCCTTCTTCAATAGCTTAAAAATGGGTCCACAAGTCGCTTTGAGTTGAGCAATAAACCTATTGATATAATTCAACCTTCCCAATAGACTCATTTCTTCGGTTTTGTTCTTTGGGGGTGGAAACTCTTGGATGGCTTTGATCTTTCATGGGTCCAACTCAATTCCTCGCTGACTGACTATGAATCCCAACAACTTTTCGGATGGAACACAAAATGCACATTTGGCAGGGTTGAGTTTGAGGTCGTACCTTTGAAGCCTCTGAAAGAACTTCCTCAAATCTGTGATGTGGTCGGCTTGCTTCTTTGAATTAATGATCACATCATCTACGTACACCTCAATCTCTTTATGGATCATATCATGGAATACAGTGTTCATTGCTCGCATGTATGTTGCCTCAGCGTTCTTCAGACCGAATGGCATTACTTTGTAGCAATAAGTTCCCCATGGCGTGATGAATGCCGTTTTCTCTGCATCTTTTTCATCCATCAAGATCTGATGATACCCAGCATATCAATCCACAAAAGATCCTATTTCATGTTTGGCACAGTTATCGATCAAAATATGGATGTTGGGCAACGGAAAGTTATCCTTTGGGCTAGCTTTGTTCAGTTTGCGATAATCAACGCACACCCTGATTTTCCCGTCCTTCTTCGGCACTCGCACCGCATTAGCTAACCAATCAGGATATCGAGTGACCCGAATAACCTTTGCATCCAGCTATTTGGTTATCTCTTCCTTATTCTTCACACTCATATCGGCCTTGAATTTCCTCAATTTTTGCTTGACGGGAGGGAATGTCAGGTCAGTGGGCAATTTTTGAACCACCAAATCGGTGCTTAAACCTGGCATGTCATCATATGACCATGAAAAAATGTCTTTGAATTCAATAAGTGTTTTGATTAATTCTTCCCTGATGTTTGGTTCAATGTGAATGCTTATTTTAGTTTCCTTGATGTTATTCGCGTCCCCTAGATTGATGGTTTCCGTGTCATTTAAGTTGGGTCTGGGTTTCTCTTCAGATTGACTTAGTTATCTACTAATCTCTTCGAAGGCTTCATCCTCATCGTATTCCGATTCATAATCCACTTCTTGCACTATTATTTCGGAGTCAGATTGATTTTCTAGACTGGGCTGAGGATTCCTTATGCATGCCATATCATTAGGGCCATTATAAAGTGAACTGTACAGAAAAGAGAAGAAGAAAACAAAATTAAAATAAAATAAGGAATGAAGAAGAAACTTTCATTTTATTGAAGTACGGGATAACAAGGTTTTACACACTTTGACGAACACAAAATAAAAGAAATCTGGATTACAGCCCTGGAATAATCCAGACAAACAAGAAGGAAAATCAGAGCCAACTACCAAGACTCCCTCCGAGTGGGAAGAGGAGTAGCCCTCTAATTATTGATCTTTGCCTTTGGTCCCACGATCTGGACATCTGCCTTGCTGGACCCTTCCCCAGCTTCTACCATGTTAACCTCGGCAAATAACCTTTCGAACCCTTTATCCAAATTTCCATCCGCACCAATCAATGACCCAGGAACTTTTGAGGCCAGCTGCTTTCTAATACCCGGCCTGACAAAAGATCTGGACAGACACGGGATTGGCTTCTTCATTTTGCGGGCTCGTCTCATATCTGCCGCGGTGGGCTTAAACCCTAAACCAAAAGTATCCAAATTCTTTAGAAGAGAAACTGGCTGCACGATGCCTTGAAGATCAGCACCCAAACCTTTACCCGGTATGAAACCATTCTTTAACATTTCAGAAGATACCATGACAGTTGCGGCTGTTACTCTAGGAACTGGGATACTTTTCCCTTCTGGCACCCTCTTCACTGGTACTATGTTAGAGACTTGATATACCCACGGCCCCTGGTCGTCTTCCACTTCGATGAAGGGCACAATGGCATCACCCATGGCACACATATTATCTTTACCGTGCACCACAATCTCCTGTCTTTCCCATTCGAATTTAACCACTTGATGCAACAAAGATGCCACTGGCTTAGCGGCATGGATCCATGGTCGCCCCAACAAAAGTCTATAAAAAACCACTATGTCTAGCACTTGAAACTCCATGGTGAAGTCTACGGGCCCTATTGTTAATTCCAGTAATATGTCACCCACGGAATCTTTGCCTCCACCATCGAATCCTCGAACACAAACATTGTTCTTGCGGACTCTATCACTATCCACCTTCAGTTTGGTCAGTGTGGAGAGAGGACATATATTTGTGCTGGACCTGTTGTCAATCAGAACTCGTGTAATCACAGAGTCTTCGCATTTCACCGTCAGGTAAAGGGCCCTGTTATGTTCTGTACCCTCCACTGGCAACTCATCATCTGAGAAAGTAACTCTGTTTACCTCAAATATTTTGCTTGCTATCTTCTCCAGGTTATTCACCGAGATTTTGTCAGGGACGTGGGCCTCATTCAATATTTTCATCAACGCCTGGCGGTGCTCATCTGAGTGGATCAGCAATGAGAGTAATGAGATTTGGGCCGGCGTCTTTCTTAACTGCTCTACGATGGGGTTGTCCTGCATCTTCATTTTCTTTAGGAACTCCTTCGATTCTTCCTTGGTTACAAGTTTCTTTACCGCTGCTGGATTGGCCTTTCTTAACTCTGCGAGAGCAAAACACCTTCCCGAACGAGTTAGCCCCTGGGTTTCACACACTTCTTCCCTGACCTCCTTCCCTTTTTACGTCACCACCACTTGTTCATAACTCCAAGGGACAGCTTTGCTATTGATTACTGGCAATTGAGATACCGACTTTATAATAACAGGCTCTATGCGGGCACCCTTCACAACCATAATAGGTTTACTTGCAACCCCTGGTACTACCACTTTTGTTTGTTCTGGTTTCACTGCAATAATGCTCGATGACCCTTTCTCGGCCACCACAACTGGCTTGCCTTGGACCACTGACTTCCCACTGGTTACCTTTTCTTTCGAAATGGTTTCGCTGGACCAGATCGTCATTATGGTCTGTGAGGGTTTCTTTGGCTTCCCTTCCTTGTGTATCAACTCAATCATATGGGTCTCATGGTGAGCCAGCAATGGATTCTGGTTGATATTGGGTGCCTCTGGGGCCTGAACCTCGATCCGATGAGTATCAATAAGTTCTTGCACCATGATTTTCAGTTTCCAACATTTCTCTGTATCATTCCCGGAGGCCCCTGAACAGTACTCACAGCTTACTAAGTGGTCTAGATTCCTTGGAGAAGGGTTTAGAAACTTGGCCTCAATTGGATTCAACATGCCCAACTGCCTCAGCCTGTGGAATAGACTAGTATATGATTCTCCCAGTGGAGTGAAAGGCTTCTGTTTCTGTGCCCTCTCATTCCTAAAGCCTTGGCTGGGATGAAAACCTATTTCAGTGGGATTTTCGTAGGCTCTTGGGGGTGGGTAGGTGTTTTGTGGAGCTGGATATGAATTTTGTGGGGTCGGTGCATGCCACTGTGCGTGAGCCGAGATTTGAGTTTATGTTTGTGCATGATGAACGGAAAAGTGGGGATCTGGTTGTGGGTAGTAATGATGTGGTGAGCTATATGGAGTGTGTGAGTAATTTTGAGGGTGGGGTTGTGGCTGGTTGTAATATGGTGCTGGGCGCCTAGGCCACGTTCTTGACTCCACCATTGCAACTTCCTCCTCCTTCTTCTTCTTCCCGAGCACACCTCCGGTGCCGCTCTGGATGGCTTGAGTGGTTGCTTTGATTACCGAGTAACTCATGATTTTGTCGAACTTAAACCCTTCTTCGATCATGCCACCCATTTTCACAACCTCGTTGAAAGATTTGCCAATTGCCGTCACCAAGTGACCAAAATAGGTTGGTTCTAAAGCTTGCAAAAAGTAGTCAACCATCTCTCCTTATTTCATTGGAGGGTTGACCCTCGCAGCTTGTTCCCTCCAATGGAAACCATATTCCCTGAAGCTTTCTCCGGGATTTTTCTCCAGTTTTATCAATGACAGACGATCTGGAATGATTTGTAGATTGTACTAGAAATGGCCGGCGAATGCTTGTTCCAAGTCATCCCAGGTGTACCGCCTGCCATGGTCCTGTCGTGTATACCATTCTAATGCAGACCCTCTCAAACTCTGGCTGAAGTATGCCATTAGCAACTCATCCTTTCCACCCGCCCCTCTCATCTTGCTGCAAAATCCTTGCAAATGTGCCACTGGATCACCATGCCCGTCATACAGATCAAACTTAGGCATTCTGAACCCTGCTGGTAGCTGAACATCTGGGAACAAACATAAATCCTTATTTTCCACACTGACTTGGCCACCTAAACCTTGCATATTCCGAAAAGATTGCTCCAAGCTCTTTACTTTTTGTAACATTTCTTCCTGCTCCGAATTCTTGGGTTGCTTTTCAGGTTCTGCCGGGTTATCAAGCTGAGGAGGGTAATGATATAGTTCAGGTGCTTTAAACATGGGTTCAGGAGGGTAATACTGATGGTCCTGAGTTTGGAACACAGTCTCACTAGAAGACCTGTGGAGTATGGCTGGTGGAGGCGCTACAAAAATCGGGGTAGTTGGCGGTGGAGGGTATGGATTTGTCTTTGGCATTTGGGGCATCCGAGAGGTAGTTCCCTGGTGATGTTGATATGGGGGAAAGTTTGGGGATGAGTCCGAAACAACCTGTTCCGGAGATTGAATGGGTATTGGGAGGAAAGTGGGGTAAGCAAGATAAGATGGTGCTGGCTGACCACTCGTCCAGGCTTGGTACATCTCAACCATTTGTTGTTTCAACTTGTACACTTTATCTTTCCTGGCTTGCACATCTACCTCTTCTACCTCAATGCTTCTTTCTCTTTCTGGACTAGACATGATCACTGGTATTGTTCCTTTTGATTAAGTCTGATAATGGTACTGTGCCAGTACGCTCTAAGTAAACTAACTGCTTGAAATTTCTGGAACAACAACAAACTTGTTAGTTTTTAGAGTTTTACATATATGCAATCGCACGCTGGGATGCAATGCACCTAGGCAGTTAACCATTTCTATCATGCATTTGCTTTAGTTGTGTGCGTTATTCCGGTTTTTCACAATTGTGCCCCCCCTTTTTTAACATCTCTCAAACCTTCCTTTATTTTATTTATTTTCATTTTCTTTCTCTTTTCTTTTTCTTCTTTTTAGCGGTGGTCGAATCTTATGTGGATTGCCTACGTATCATGTCCCCGCATGAATCAGACCGTGTGTAGTTCTGGCCGTAGCAAAAATATTCCACAGAATAATTACTTTTATTATACCACTAAAAAAATTACAAACTCTTGAACTGATGAACAATTCAAAACTTAAAAGGACTGACTGACAGACTCACAAAAAGTACAGACTCAAAACAAAGATTAAGAATACTTTAATACTCTAAAATTTCCGGGGGCCCACGAGGCATCATTCGGCCTTCCCGCGGGCCTTGGTGCAAGATCCCTTTGAAGCCTCTCCAGATCGTTCATTATTTGCTTGACGAAAGTCATTACTACTGCAAAAAATGTGGTACGGGTCATGTCTTCGCACACTCGGCATTTTGCGGTAATGTAACGTGCGATGTTCCTGATCCCTTCACCAATCCTGCTTTTTTCCTGCAGCAGTCGTCCTACCTGTCGACCCCGGGTTTCCAACATTCGAGAGTTATGGAGGAGTTGATCTTGAAACTCGTTCATTTGCTCCTCCATCCGCGTCATCAGGTCATATCTGAAATCTCTATCTTGGCTGACTACCTTATCTTTGAGAGTGACTATTCTTTCTCTCAGGATGGTGATGGTCCATTCGTAATCTCTCTTTATCTGTTGCATATGAAGTGCCCGCTGTTCTGCCCCTCTTGTCCATCTGCCTCGGATCCTTGTCAGAGTAGCTTCTGATTTTTCCAAGTCCTCTTGACATTCGAGGGCTTTCTTCTCCAGACAGTTTATGAGTTTTTTGTCAGCTTGGCTCCTTTCTGACTTTTTTACAGTTGTCTTCATCTTTTGAATCTGGGCTTGGAGTGCTTGCTTCTCTTGTACCCAATTAACCCTTTCCTGCTCAAAATCAGCTTGTTCTATGTCCATGGCCGCTTCCAGTATTTCTTTATCTTCCTGTAAAGTGTCAATACGAGATTGGAATTCTCGTGCCACTTCCCTTTTAGCATTTCTAACTCTGGACTCTATCTACTTTTCCCAATCAACTGCATACCTTACAGACCTTTCAGGTCTTTGTTCGGGTATAGCCTGGTTGTGAAACCACTCAAGGTATGCAAGGCTTACTTCCCCTCGTTCGCGGTCTGCTACCATTTCATATATATTAGAAAATCGTCCACCAGACCAAACTTTTTGTGCATAAGATTCCTTTGGGGGTTCCTCTCCTGTGAATTCCCATACGAATGGACGCATGTCCTCAGCCAGGGGCCTCTTTTGTTCTCTCCCTAGATGACGCATGACGCGTAAGGGTGCGTATGGTTGGAAACCTCTGAAACCCATGAGTATGTAGAATGGACGATATGTCGACATGTGCATGACCTTAGCGGAAGGAAACCAATAATAGTTCCAAGTGAGTTTATCCGCATCCAGTGATCCAAGTAATTCTTGCCAGGCCCTCACTCTATTTGGAAGATTACAACTTGTGGCCCTGCTTGGATGGCAACGAATGTAATTAAGCTAGTTTTCATTGAAATTTATCAGTATTCGGTTATGATAAAGATGATCTATGAACCACATCTGCAGCAAAATGTTGCATCCCTTGAAGCAATCTCCACCTTCTTGGCATTGGGTCAACGCTCGAAAAATGTCTCCCAAAATCATAGGAAGAATGGTATGTTCCTCGCTACTTTGTAAATACGAGATACTCTCGATAATCGAATTCTGATGCACCCGTCACACTCTAGAAAGACCATGGTCCCTAGAAACGAAATCCTGAATGCAAAGATTCTCAACTCCTTCCAAGCATCGTAACTTAGCTGGTTGACGAATTCTGTGGTTGAGAATTTCTCAAATCCTTTCTCGTCCCCAAACCTATAATAGAGGTATTCTAATGAAACCCAACCTTCCTTTAAGTAACCCATTGGGATTCGACGAAGGCATAATTTCTTCAAAAAGTTGTTCACACCCACTTTCCCTGGAGCGGCAGGCTTTTTCCTATGAAGGTCTCTCCCCAATCCCGTGAGCCCACCTAATTCTTCCAATGTGGGCGTCATTTCACAATTTTTGAACCTGAAGATATTGTTTGTCGGGTCCCAAAAACCTACCAAAGCCTTAATCATATCCCTATTAGGCTCAATTCCCATGATGTCTGTGAGGAACTTGAGGTGTTTAAAAACTTGATTTCGTTCCCAGGTAGCAAAATTAGCCCACCAATTACAGAGACTGCTCGGGGTCTTATCTCGGATCATGAACATAAGAGGTGTTTCGTCCCTTACCCTTTTTCTGGACACTTCTTTGTGGAGAACTCATGATGATCCTATATAAAATAAAAAAGGTTAAGACTCTCCTAAATCATATACAAACTATGACCGTTTTTTTTCTTTTTATATGAAGAGAAAATGATCATTGTTTCTCGCCATTTTATAAAAATATCCGATTAGTCAACACGGCCTTTCAACATTTGAAGAAGATTTAAAGGCTGTGTTTTGCTAACCAAAAAAAGTTTTAAGAAATGATTATAGGTAGATGTTCTTGCAAAACAACCCTCCGGTGCCCTTTTGTAGGTGTTTGGCTAATTTATCCAAGAATGTCATTACCTTCACTTATGACAAAACAATGACATTTAGTTACCCCTAAATTTAATATTTTCAAAATAGTTGAGCCCGATATGGGTTGCCTACGTATCCCACATCCGGTGAGAATCAAACTTACGTAGTTCAACCAGACTTGGCGGAAATAAAATCAACTATATTTTTTTTTCAAAAAGGAAAACAGACAAATTTTTTGCTATCATTTTCAAATCCCGATTTTTCCTTAAAAGAAAAAAAAATTATTCCCTCTTTTTCCAAAAACGTTGTTCTTTTTCCATTTTTTTTTCATTTTTTTAATTCTCCTCTCATTATTTCAAAAGTCGGTCAACATGCAACCCCGAAGCAAATGAATGCACAAGTATCAAGTAAGATGCATCAGGATGGTCTTTTTCATTTCAGGTACACCTGTCCTAGATAGATCCAACCCCTGTGTTGAATCTCCAAGGTCAAATGCACGTGATGCAAATAAAACGTTCCTATTAGGGATATCTAGTTATGAGGTTTATTCTTCTAGGTTCAAATCTTATTGGAGAAAGCATCTAGATTGGCATACTCGAGCGGAAAACTCGAGCTGAGGAGGGTCAGTGTACCGGTAGCATTGCTTTCCGGCTTAACTGGTGGCACTCCCCGCCTAAAATATGTGTGACTAAAATCCTTCACCGGGTGCCAAGCACCTCGGCTATCTCAAAGAAAGCGGGCTATGTCAAGCAAATGCCCAATTTTAATTTCAAGAAGACTCAGAGGGGGTGCGTGAGAAGGCAGTTTATATACACAGTTCAAAAAATATCAAAGCGGTAAAAAGCAACATTTAGCACATGTAAGTAGGGGTGTGCATTCTAATTGGTTTATCAATAAATCGAATCGGTTATTTGTTATCGAGTTATCGATATCGAGTTATCGACTTATCGATTTCGATTTCGATCAAGAAAATTTTCTTATCAAGTTATCGATTTCGATTTTGTCCTCTCCGGTTATCGACTTATCGGATAATCGATAAGATATACTGAAAAGATAATTATACCCTTATTCTATAATACTTTTTCTTTTACCCTAACTTATTATTTCCATTTTCCTCTACCTACCCTTATTATTCCCTAATTTCCTCTACCCTAGCCATTTTTTCATTTCACCCGCTCAACGCCGCTTCTATCGTCTCCAAGTCTCCATATTCTGAAGACTCAAGTTCCTCAAGAGTCAAGCCTCAACGTTTTTAGAAAACTTTTCTTCACTCAAAATTACTCCTTTTTCGGTTTCTCCCACATATCTGGTAATTCTGTTTCTCCAAATGGGTTCTTTCAGTTTTTAGAATTTTGTTCTTCACGTTTTTCTTATTTGCATTTCACAGATCTTGTTTGTATCATTGTATGTGTTTCATTAGTTTTGCTTTTGCTCGTCTTTGCCACTAGTTGAGTTTTGCTTTTTACAGAGAGTTTTGAAGTGTTTGTTTGAGAAGTTTTTTGCCAAAAGAAATAAATAATGAACCAACTTATTTTAACAGAGTAAGGTGGAAATATTAGTTGCAAGCAAGCTGTATTTTTGAATATTTGGAAAAAGCGTTTGTTCAACAGTATTTGCAAACTCTAAAACAAATATATGAATTTGAAATTTAAAAAAAAACATTTCTTCCTTAAATAAAATAGGTCAAAAACTTAAACGAGTATGCATGCTTCCAGCAACATTCAAAAAAAAGGCAACATTGTGAAGTAGTCACGCATGGCTGCTGATTTGAAAACATGGGACAAAAGCTAGTGCTTTCCTCTTGGAATATTAAAAAGCTAACATTGGATGGAGGAGTTTGCTTTTTTTTTTATTACATGGATCATCTCCCATTTAGGCAAGTACATGGCTACAATATGAAAACTTGTCTGCCAATTCTATTATTTATTCAATGTCATATTGCTTTGGGACATTAAACAAAGGAACATGGATCATTGTACAAAGGAACATGGGATGGAATTATAAACAATTCACACGCCTGTCAGCAAAAAAAAAAAGGGTCAAAAACAAATATCATTTTGAATACTAACTGAGTTTGTAAAAACTATATTTGCAAGAACTGGAATAAATGCAAATAATATACAATATTAAAGCTAAAACTAACTTCAGCTGAAATTTAAGGAACAACTAGTAGCATGCGTATATTAAACAAATTTAAAGCTGTATTTTCCAATGTAATCGACCAAAAATTTGCAAGCCTTCATTTCTAAGGTAGCATGCATATATTAAACAAATGTAAAGCTGCATTGGCCTTTGGTGACTGCCCAGAAGCAGCTGTGTCCATATAGCCTTGAGTTCTGCATTGTTTTCCTTAGCATATAATTTTCTTTAACATTCTGAAACCAATCAGCTCTTTTAATTCATCATAAATGCCCTTTTTCTTGAATTTCTATTAACTTTTTTATCTTTATTTGATATGTAGATTGAAGAGCGAGGAGTGCTAGCTTTGTCTTGCTTGGCTTCATTCAACTCGTTTAACTGTTTAAGACTGTAAGTTATATTCTTCATTCACTTCACATGGCTCAAAATGATAAAATTGATAAAATGGTTGATGAAATTAGAGGTTCCGAGTCTACTACTGCAACTACTAAATTCACAGTTAAAAAAGAAAGGAAAAAACGATCTCGGGCATGGGATTTTTTTGAAGAAAAGTTGATGCTAAAGGAAATAATAAATATGTATGCAGAATTTGTGGACAAGAATATTTTGTGACAAAAAGAAAAACTTGGACACAAATGAATAATCATGTCGATAAATGTCCGAAGAATCCTTATAAAATTGAAAAAAGTCAAAAATTATTACAATATCAAGCATTACCGGGGGTAATAAAGGTGATCTTATTCCATGAAAATTTTATCAAANAAACTTCTAGTGTGCCTTCAAGATTGGCTTCAGAGTGAATCACTTCCTGTAAATGTTGAGGAAGATTTAGATTTTTTCGAGACACTCGATGAAGGTATGTATATTTTAATTCTTTTTATTGTATTGTTTAAGATAGTTAAATAATATATTAATTTCTTGATTTGTTAATATATATTCTTATTAGATTTTACTAATCTTGGCAAAGAAGCTTCCACCGACGATGTTTGCTAGAGTTTGTTAGCTGCTATGTAAGTTCTCCATTTTAAATAATATGCTTGTAAAAATATATGATGTGTTACAAAGTTCTTAATATTTTTCTCTTTAATAACTTGAGGGTTGATTATTGATCTGCTGCCTATTTGCAGATGGACTCAATGGCACTTCTCAAGAATGTTTCTATTTTTCTGGAAAATGGGTTGTTGTTATACTTCTATATGCTTTTTGTATTACTACTATAGAAGTTGGAAAATAATGGTAGTAGCTAGATTTTGATTTTGTCTTATGTTGGATACTTCTGCCCCCATATGAATATGGCTAGTATTATTGATGGTACACTTTGCGTTGGGTAAGCTCCAAATTTGCATTTTCTAACTATATGAGAACTTGGTTATAGTTTTAAAGTGTGTGCACACTTTGAAGTTCAGATATCCCAGTTGGACAAATACTACTACTGAACGGTATAATCCGCCTTAATAAAAAATCGATAAATCGAATCGATAAATTCCCAAAATCGATAAATCGAAATCGAAAAAATCGAAACCTTATTGAAACGATAACGATAAGCATATGTAAAAATCGATAATCAATAAGTAATTATCGATAAAGGTCAAAATTGAATCGATAAATCGTTTGCACACCCCTACATGTAAGCCCAAAACATCAAATAAAAATCAGATAATAAATAAGCCAAATACAACAATTATTTCAAGCTCTAATTTCTAACACTGAACCAATGGTTCTGGGTTATTGTCCCCAGCAGAGTCGCCAGAGCTGTCATACCTCCTTTTTACCTACACCTCGGAAGGGCATAAAGGAGTTTTTCCATCAAAACGGAATTATTATTAAGAAATCAGAGTCGCCACTTGGGAGATTTATGGTGTCCCAAGTCACCGGTTGTGTCACGACCTAAAATCCACTAAGGGTCGTGGTGGCGCCAGACACTGCTGTTAGGCCAGCCAACTCAAATACTAAATTAAATCTCGTTTAACACTTTTGAAATACATGATTTTTCCTTCATTATTTAGAAATTTTAAAGAATATATTTTCGAATCGAATTTAAAAGTTAGCAATTAATACAATACTTCGAACCATCCCAGAACCCGGAGTCACAAGCACATGAGCATCTACTGACAAGAGAAATAACATACCACATCCGTCCGGAATACAATGGACGGAAAGTAAATACAGTACAAAGGAAGGGACTACTCTAGCTGCGGCCGTCTC
>MU716120.1:5153-34435 GCA_026770625.1 Nicotiana glauca
TTTGCACGAAGGGTCATTCCGTGCCATGTTTTGATTATTTTTGCACGAAGGGTCATTCCGTGCCATGTTTTGATTATATTTGCATGAAGGGTCATTCCGTGCCATGTTTTGATTATTTATGCACGAAGGGACATTCCGTACTCTGATTTGATTATAATTGCACGACGGATCATTCTGTGCCATGATATGAGAGATATGTGAGGGAAAGCACGAAGGGTGATGTCGTGCACTTTAATTGATTGCCTTTGGTGAGAATGAGGGCAAAAGCACGAAGGTTGATGCCGTGCAACTGTTGATTTCTTGCTCTCATTAATTATTGTTATTGCCCTATTTCTTACTTAAATTATTGAATTTATATCCCGACTGTACTTCCCCATAGTATGCTTCCCTACCTCTTAACTGTTTAATTTCTGTATTCTTTCCTTTGGTCACATATATATACGTTGAACTGCACAGGTTGATTTGGTAGGCCTGTCTAGCCTCGTCACTACTTCGCCAGGGTTAGGCCAGGCACTTACCAATACATGGAGTCGGTTGTGCTGATGCTACACTTTTATGCTCTTTTGCACAAATCACGGTACCGGAGCAGCTTTTGGACCACAGCAGTAGGATATTAATCGGGAGCTGACTTCAGTCCAGGGACTTACGAGGTAGCCTAGCTGGCGTTCGCAGGCCGAAGTCCCTTTCCATGTTTTCAGTTTGTTTTCATTGTACCGAGGCAGACATTTATGTATTTCTATTTAGACTTGTTTGTAGCACTCTTTAGTAGTTCGTGAGATAGCGACACCAGTCTTGGGTAGAGAAATATTAAACTTTCGAAATTTTGGATTTTCAGTTATTTATGTTTTAAAGACTTCCGCTTTTAGTTAAATGACTCGTTAATATTATTATTGTTAGTTTGTTATTGGAAAATGTTTAAATGCTTGGCTTGCCTAGCTCTGACAGTCGGCGCCATCACGACTCCCGATGGTGAAAAATCTGGGTCGTGATATCAATTTTGTTCAATTGTCAATTCCAAAATTTTCATCTTTAAGTAAGATAGGAATTTTAGTTCTTGCTTTGGGAAATATATGGTAAAAAAAAACTATTTTTGGGACATCTCAAAAATATTAACTGGGAGCATTTTTCTTCTCCTTGTACATAATGTTCTTAAATCCTTATCTCTCAATTTCAATTTATATAAAACTTATTTGAGTGGGCACGAAGGTTAACAAAGAAATCAAGACTTTTAGAGTTTGTAATCTTAAATTAACATGTCAAGAAAGTTGTGTGGCTATAATAGTTTTGAAACTTGTGATTTTATACATGACATAATAATTGTGCGATAGAAAAAGTTTATCATGAAAGGTAAAAATAAAAAAAATTAGAATTATATTACATCTAAATTTAAAAAGGAATCGAATTCCTTGAACACAAATGGAGTATTTTCTATCTCCTATCGAACTTGTTTTCCTTTTCAAATAAAAATAGGAAAACCCTAAATAGAGATGAAGTAAATTCTACTATGAATTAAAGTCGTGTCCACTTCTACAACTTGCTGCTTTGCAATTCGGGAGATTTTTAAAAATAGCCAGATTTACAACTGGACGTTCAAAAATAGCCCAATTTCAAAAGTAATTAAAATTTAGCCATTTTTTATGTAAAGATAAATTTGAGCGAAAACACTGCTCAAAGCCCAGAAAATACTCCAGTATATTATGTTGGAATTCCATCATAAGTATGCTTGAACTCCAGCATATTATACTGGAGTTCCAGGATAGTATGGTGTAACTCCAGCATAATATGATGGAGTTCCAGCATAAATACACTAGAACTCTAGCATAATATACTGGATGTAATGACCTGACCGGTCGTTTTGAGCCCTAGCATGTCGTTCAGCAGTCTGAGGCCATGATCAGCTTCATTTCAGGTATTGTGACTTGTTCGCATGGTCGGAATTGGAATTCAGAAAGATCGGAGTTGAATTTAAATGAAAATTCTCATTTCAAAAGCTTAAAATTGAAAGAATGAACTAGGATTGGATTTTTGAGTAAACGACCTCGGAATCAGGATCTGAAGGTTCCGGCAGGTTCGTATGATGATATCGGACTTGGGTGTATGTCCGGTTTGGATTTTGGATAACCCAGGAGCGTTTTGGCGCCTATTATGGAAGTTAGCATTTTGGAAGAAATTTCTTAAGTTTGGCTTGAAGTGCATTTCATCGTTATCGATGTCCGTTTGGAATTCTGAGACTGGGAGTAGCTCTGTACGGTAATTCTGGAGTTGGGAGCACGATCGGAAGTGAATTTGGAGGTCCGTGGGTTATTTTGAAGCCATTTGGCTAAAGATAGAATTTTGAAGGTTTTTGAGAAGTTTGACCGGAAGTGGACTTTTTGATATCGGGGTTGGAATCTGATTCCGAAAGTTGGAGTAGGTCCGTAATGTCAAATATGACTTATGTGCAAAATTTGAGGTCAGTCGGACGTGATTTCATAGGTTTAAGCATCGGAAGTAGAAGTTGGAAGTTCTAAAGTTCATAAAGCTTGGATTGGAGGTTGATTCTTGATTTTAGCATTGTTTGATGTGATTTGAGGCCTCGAGCAAGTCGGTAATGTATTTCGGGATAGGTTGATGAGATTGGTCGGGGCCTCGGGTGTGTTTCGGGTTGTATCGCGCTCTTGTTTGATGCTTTAACGACGTTTATTTGGACATAAAAGGGGTACAATATTAAGCAAATGAACTCCAAATTAAGTTTTTATTGAACCATTAGATCCGTATCGTAATTTCAGAGTCGTAGCAAAAAGAATCGTCGAATTTGGAGATCGTATGAGGGAGTTATGCTCATTTCCGTGTCGATAAAGTGCTGGTTGCTGTCATAACCGCAGAAACAGAAATGTTCCATAAAAGCGGGACCGCGGAAGCGGAAATTTGTCCGCGGAAGTAGAAATTTTCTGCAGAAGCAAAAAAATTTTCGCGAAAGCAGAAATTGCTGGAGACAGAGAGATTTCTTTAAAAATCGAAGTTTGGCTCATTTTCACTTCATTTCTTCCATGGGAGCCGATGTTGGAGCAACTTTGGAGTTCCATTTTCATCACCAAGCATGAGGTAAGTGATTTCTACTAGTTTTGAGCATATACAAGGTTTATATATGGATTTAGACATGGAAAATTGTAGAAATTTGGGGTTTGAGGGTAAACCTAGAAAATTAGTATTCTTGGAATTTGACCACGATTTTCGGTATGGAATTTAGAGAAAATTATATATTTTAGTTCGTGAGGCTATGGGTAATATTTATCTTCGAAAAATTTTGGATTCCGGGCACGTGGACCCGAGGGCATTTTCGTTAACTTTTCGTTCGGGGTTAGGAATTGTTACAAATTATGTTGTAAAGTTTAATTGAGCTTATATTAATGGATTTGTATGACCATTGGCTAGTTTTGGAGCATTTTGCGTTGGTTCGAGCCTTCGGAAGAATATAGAATGTCGGTTGTGGATCTTCGGAGCGAGGTGAGTCTCCTTTCTAATCTTGTGAGGGGGAATTTACCCCATAAGTGAGTTAAATTGGTTATGTGCTCCTATTTGTGGGGGCTACGTACGTACGAGGTGACAAGAGTCCGTGCGTAGCTACTATTATGCGATTGTCCGGGTAGGCTAGGACCCAAATGCATGTTACACTTGAATTATTTGTGAACACATTGATGGCTTGAATTGCCTAAATTACATTAAATTAGTAAATAAATTTCAAAGGGATTAAGCTTCATTTCTTAAAATTGTTAAAGGAGAATTGGTTTTATTTGAATAAATATTCCCGGATAAGCTCTTATTTGACTGATTGAGCATGTATTCTTATGTGTACCTGCGCCGCATGTATAATTCGCGAGCAGGGTATGTGTTTATTTATGGAATGGGCCGAACGCCTCGGCAGATTAAATAGATGCATCTATGGTACGGGCTGCTCGACCCTCGACGGTGCACATTTACATTTCTGTTAGAGCGAGCCGTCGACCTCGGCATGATTTGCGCATATTTGTGATGTTGTCCTGAACTTATTTACGTTGTCACTGCCTCACCCTGGCTCGAGATTTATTTGTTAATAATAAAGAGGACCTATGGAAAATTCCTATGAAAGAATTATGTTTTTACTTGTTTCCTCTATTTGGATTAAAATCATGTTTATAAAATAAATTCACTGTTTAATATATTTATTAAGGATGAATAATTATTGGGCCACTAGAGAGTGTCAAAGTTGTCCATCTCGTCTCTACCCCCTTCTGGATTAGGCGAGATACTCATTGGGTACACGTTATTTTTGTACTCATACTACACTTGCTGTGCATTTTGTTGCACATGTATATGTGACTCCAGTGGCTTACTAGGCATAGCAGCACGGATGATTCTGGGACTAGGTGAGCTGCATCATTCGAGACGGCCGCAACTAGAGTAGTCCCTTCCTTTGTACTGTATTTACTTTCCGTCCACTGTATCCGGGGCAAATGTTGTATTTTATTTCTCTTATCAGTAGATGCTCATGCACTTGCGACACCGGGTTCTGGGATAGTTTGGAGTATTGTATTAATTGCTTAACCTTTAAATTTGATTTGAAAATATATTCTTTAAAATTTCTAAATAATGAAGGAAAAATCCTGTATTTCAAAAGTGTTAAAACGAGACTAACTTAAAGTATTTGAGTTGGCTGGCCTGACAACGGTTGTCCGGCGCCACCACGACCCTTAGTGGATTTTGGGCCGTGACACCGGAGTTCTAGCAAGTATAATGGTCTAGTATAATATACTGGAGTTTGGAGCACCAGTGCTCCAGTCTCCATTATATTATACTGGAGCCAGCAAAGTATACCGGTCCAGCATAATATGCTGGAGTTCATATACAAGTCCACCGAACTCCGTATATTATGCTGGACCGGTCTCTATTGCAGCAAAACGGTGGCTATTTTTCATTGACTTGGTAAACGGTGGCTATTTTTCGTTGACTTGGTAAACGCTGGCTATTTTTTATTGATCAGTCCGAAAAATGGCTATACCGTGCTATTTTTACTTGTAAATTCTTGTCAAACTGCATCACACCATATCGAATACAAAAAATAAAATTACAAAAAAAGCGAGCATTTGAAGATGATATTCTCTACAATGATTTTTTATCGCCATTAGAGAAAAGTTTAATATAATTCTTATTTCACAGTTGTGACCAACTAACAATTTTGTAATTGTATTCAAATTCTAGATACCTAATAAAATCTAATTTCAAATAATAATTTTAATTAAATTTAAAATCATAGTTATTAGGTAGAATTTTAAATATGATAATTTTATACGACATGAAATTATTTAAAAAAAAAATATTTTGGCTTTCAAAATCCTATTTCCATATCCATGTTCCTTTAAAATTTTCTTTGAATATGACAGAAAAGAAGGAACTTATGCCTAAATAATCACAAAGTTCATATAAAATTGTGATTTAATCTCATCTCAAAACAATCTTCCGAAACCTTAGGTCAAATTCTAAGTCTAATTGTTTCTTTAGAAATATTGCTAAGAAAATTACCAAATTAAAAACTATTGAGTAGACAGACATACATATCCTATATTATTTGATCATGCTATTATCTCAAATTATGAAAGAATAAAGTCCAATAACCCATGAGTGGCTATGCAATGCATATGATGGTACATTCCCGTACCCACTCCGGCACACAGCCCGAGCCAACCATGCATATGATTTATCGTCAACGGCGCTCACTGGGGGTGTGTACAGACTCCGGAGGGGCTCCTACAGCCCAAGCGCAATAACAAGCCATCGTGTGGCATCAAATCCAGGCCCTTAGCCTCATATCAATATCAGTATCATCAACCAGGCCCTTGGCCACCATATCCATGTATCACTGCTGCGGCGTGCAGCCCGAGCCAACCATGCATCAGTCCAGAAAATCATCATAAGCCCCTTGGGCATTTATAAAATAGTAGTTCTCAGCCCGAAATATCATTTAAAATGTCATTTGAGTTTTCAAAACTTAAAAATATGGCTGAGTTTGCAAAACAGTGTTAAAAGCTTTGGACTTAATTCAAATGATATGTGAATGCATGCATGAACAGAGATATCAATCCCCGAAGGGTTCTACAAGTCGGCACAAGGCTGCAAACATGGCATCCAGCCCAGTAAATATCAATAAAGCATGTGTATCAATCACCAGTATAGTATAAATATCACGCGGAATGGACCAAGTCACGATCCCCAATAGTAACCGACCCTGCACTCCTCATGGAGTGCGTGTAACGCCTTAATATAGCGTTACGATGTGAAAGTCTGGGGTTTCAAACCCTCAGAACAGCATTTACATCTATTACTCACCTCTAGTTCGCTATGCCATTGCCTCTCAAATTGGCCTCCTCGTGCGACAAATCTGCCAAAAATCACACAAATATCGATGAAGTTCGATTTCTAAAATACGAGGTTGTAACCCATATATATCTGAAATTCGTCCCTTAATGCTACTACAATGATCCAAAACAGTTATGTAACTTCAATCTACAATACAACATTCAATAGGGCCAATATTGATAATAAACTCCATAACTTATGCCATTTAGGCATATTATCAAATACCTTGTAGGCATAGATATTTACACCTCCTAACTATAGTGTTGGTTCATCCGACTATCACCATTAACCAATAAATTCACTCCACCATCATTCCTAACCAATTTATAACTTCTAACAATATATGTATGACCATTCATTCATACCCAACCATCAACCTCCTTAATTAAACTATTTCACAATCTCTACAACCAACACAACCTAGATTAGGCACTTATGGTTTTCCATCATCATCCCATGAGTTCTAATGTATATATCATACATAAATAATCACCATAGAGTAGTTAAAGATGATAGACAAACCTCTCGTAGACCAAATCTTGAAAGACAACTTTGGAGTGTTCTTGAGATTTTGAAGAAATCCTATCAAAATCATGTTGAACTAGTGATTGAGAAGTGAAATCACCATGAAAATACACTTAAAAGCTTACCTTAGGAGTGCAATTTGATGCCTTGGTCGAATTGGGAGTGTTGGGGAAGCCCTAGGCTTGAGAAATGACTCAAGTTTTGTCATTTCCTGTCCTTAGGTATATTTAAAGGCCCGCTACTAGCGCAGTCGCGCACTTGGGTGCGCATCTGGGCGCGCTAGTTTGCCCAGTGTTCTGTCTTTGGGCGCGCACATTTAGTGCGGGCGCGCATCTGGGCGCGCTAGTGATACATGCCCAGTAAAATAGTCATAACATTCTGTATACAACTCCAAATGATAAACGGTTTGTTGCGTTGGAAACTAGACTCAAAGGGCTTTAATTTGATAGGTTGTGGATCAGACAACTCCTTATATAACGGGATATATGATCGTTTAAAGTGAGGTCTTATGCACACTCATTTACAATTTTGTCTATTATAAAATTTTCCAACTTCAAAAGTTCCTGTTAGCCATCCGAAATCACCCCGAGGTCCCCGGGACCTCAACCAAAAATGCAAACCCATCCTAAAACATCATATGAAATGGTTCCAATCATAAAAACACATCCAAAAATACAGAAATCACCAATTCTCAACGGATTCAAGCCTAAGAACTTTGAAACTTCTAACTTCCACATCCGATGCCGAAACACGTCAAAACTAGTCCGAATGACCTCAAATTTTGCAGACAAGTCCAAAATGACATAAAGAAGCTACAGAAACTCTCGGAATTCCATTCCGACTTCCGGATCAAAATATCGCCTATCAACCGGAAATCGCCAAAATACTAACTTCGCCAAAATAGGCTAACTCCTTCACCGGGCCCCCAAAATTACTTCCGATTGCGCTCCTAAGCCTTAAATCATCCCCCGAAACTAACCGAATCATCGAAAATTAATTCTGAGCCCTCTAACTTACAAGTCAACATCCCGTTGACTTTTCCAAACTAATTCTTCCTTAAAGAGACTTATTGTCCCATTTTCTACCAAACTCGATCCGAATCATCTCAAATTCACCAAGTACATATATTGAAACATGAAGAAGCATATAGCGGAAAAAACAGAACGAAAATACATGAGACGACGGGTCGGGTCGTCACAGGTTAGTAGCACAAATGTAGTAGTTTAATAAATTAATTATAACTACAAAACGGAACAATTGAAGAGGTGCAAGAATCTTCATACAAGAAGCTCTAATAAAAGGGGAAAAAATAAATACTAAATTTACCTTGGCAGGAGAAAAAGTAGGCTACTATCATCTAAGCCATGCATAGTATCGGCAAGGAGCAGCCCAAATCGATATTGAGATTTCACTATTTAGATATATAAAAATCAACTCTCTATTCATTAGCGTTTTATTTTTATTCCTTAAAAGTTTGAATCGCATGCTGACCTATCTGATCTAGAAATCAAGTTGCGAATGAGATTTACAATTAGGTGATTTTTAATCGGAAAAGAATTCCAATGTTAGATTATTTACAATAATATCCTTAAATAATAAAAATACTTAAGGTTATAAAAGTCGAATAATATTTCAGGGTTATTTTAATCGTTCAAGATTTAGCTTAAATTATTCGTGCTTTTATAATAATATAGATATAGATAGAGATTAATGAAACTTCATAATTGCCGTTAGTGGCGGATTCAATATTTAAATTTAATAAGTTTAACTTTCTACTGAATTTATTGTACTATTATGAGTTGAAATCTAATAAAAATAATTATTAAGATTTTAATAGCTTTTTTAATATATTTTTATTCCATATCAAAAGTTTTAGATTCAAACGAAGCTATAAAATTTGACATTCCTCGTCAAACTTGCTCCAAGCTCGACCCTTTCTTTCCCATTTAGTTGAGTTGTCCAAGCTCATGTATCACCGTAAATAAATAATTTACAACTTGTAATAATTGACAACACCTATACTCTTGGTGAGCTTTAATTAAGATGTCGTCATTAACTTATTAATTAATGTGATGAATTCAGAGGCGGACCAGGTTTTGAACGCTGCGGGGGCACCATTATCTTTAACATAAATATGAAAATAATATTAGTTGCAATAAAGTTTGGCGTGCAACTCTTTGAAAACTTAGTGATTATGGGTTCGTGGCCGAAAGAATTTTTAAAAATATAAAAAACTTAAACAAAATCAAGACTAATAAAGGCCTATAAGCAGTCCAAGAAATCTCATTCGACGTCGCAAAGTCAACGGATACTTGCTACTTTGCCAAAGTAAACGCTGAAGGGAGAAGGGTTTTAGTTGTCATTATTTTTTCTAAATGAAATATAAATAAAAATTGGTTAGAGATAAAGATTATTGACTAATGCAACTAGTTAATGAAATATTCTATCCCCCTTTCCTATTGTTTTTAATCATTAATTTTTCAAAGCCTAGAAAGATGTACCTTCATTAGAGTTTTTGACTATTTTGTGTAGAAGATATGAAGAACTAATCCTAAAGAGAAGTTGAGTTTTGGAGCGTTTGATGGAGAGATTTTAAAAGAAAAAATTTAAACTAAGTGACTTTTATGTTCTAGTTCTAAATTAATATTTGGATTTAAAAAGAAATAAACCATGTTGACAACTAAATATGGAGTACTAAATTGTTGTGCAATTAAAAAAGGAAAAAAGAAGAAAAAGGTGAAGCAATGTTGGTGCTGGTATAGAACTAGGGTCCATGAGTTGGAGAATTGACACTAATCTGCCATCTAAACCTGTGCATCTATGGGTTTTTCTTCTTTTGGGGGCACAATTACGTTATTATAGGGGTCCCAGACGAATATACAGTAATATTAACTACATGATTTTCCCGAGCCTATAGGGTGCCAGTGACCCCTCAACCTTCTACATGGGTCCGCCCCTGGTGATGATATAGTAGTAGAGATATCTGTGTAATGAAGATTTTTGCATAATCAGACATCTTGATTTTCGTATGAAGATGTAGTGACTCCCATACCACATGGTATGGAATATTGGAATTCTAAGGCCTCATTTTTTTTTTAAAGATTAAGTATTCTGAATCTAAATACATATCTGAATATCAATATGTGTATTAAGATTAAGATATCTGGATCTGAATATAAAGATTTGTATTAAGATTTGAATACTAAATGATTAAGATTGTTTGATTTTTAACATTTAAATATATAACATTTATCTTTATTTGACAATTGATAAATATAAAATTCAAATGAAATACCAATTTAATCAAATATTCTATTATTAAAAAATATTTTTTTAAAATATGATAGTTGTTGGCGGTAATGGCTAACGGTTGAATGCTGACTAAAGAAGGCGGTTGGCAGTAGTTTTGATCGATGGTGGTGGTTCAAAGTAGTAGCTAGTGGTGATTGGTAGTGGTGGCGATTATGATTGAGGATGGTGGTAGTTGGTGGTAATAGTTAATAATGGTGGATGGTGGTAGGTTATATTGATGGGCAGTGCCAGTTGTGATTGTTGATTGTGATTGGGTGGTTAGTTGTGGTAGTTGAGGTGGATAAGTGTTGATTGTGGTTGAGAATGATGGCGGTGAGAGTGGTGGGGATGGTGGGTGATGATAGTCGAAAATGGTGTCGTCTATGATTGAGAATAATGGTGGTATGGTGGTGGTGGCGGCGTGGTGGTAGTTGATAATGGTAGGAGGTAGCGACAGATAATAATGAATATGGATGATAACATCTTAATGAAATTAAGTCTCTATTATAGATCTTAATCATACAGATTTATTCAGACCCATTAAGTGGTTGTGAAGTAATTAATACAAATACACTTAATGATTAAGATCCGAATAATTAAGATTTAAACTTTAAAAACAAATGCACTTAATGTCTGAGATCTGACTGATTAAGATTCGCACATCCATTAAATGCAAACAAATAAGGCCTAATAGCCCATAGTAATCCTACTCGACACGAACCAAGGTTAGTAGGACACTAGGACTAGTGAATTTTTGATACAGGATAGTTAAACCAAATAATAATAATGTTGAAGTGTGAATGTTTGGGCTCAAGTAGTGATAAATGAGAAATATGAAAGAAAGAAAAAATAACTTAAATAGCCGAACATCTAATAGCTTAAATTATTAATCATTACCAGATATATAATATATGTATAATTGTATACAATTAATATATATTTTATGTATATTGATTAAAAAATAAAGAGCGAATCCGGCCTGTTATTTATGCAAAGATCAAACAAGAAAGTACAGACACACGCATGAAGGCTCAAGGATCATGTCCCATAATCAAGACTTATTACGGGCTGGGCCACATTGGTTAGCTTTTCCAAAAAGTTGGCCCATTTGATCAATCATCTCAAATACTCCTAATAATAGTCAGTCATCTGTCTGAGATGGCTTAGCCCATACAAGGCCAAGTTCCAAAGTTCGTTAACCCAACGAGATTTTTACTTATCTATACTATATATGAAACTTAATTATCCTCCTTAATTAAATTTTAACTTAATCATATAATTATATATAATTTATCAATTATACACTAATTAATTTTAAATGAGTATCCCTTGGTGGTAACTTTTTAATTTCGTAAATTCTGGAAAGTCCTCACAATTCATTACTTACCCAGGCAAACCCCAATCTTTCTAAAGGATTTTTCTCTCCCTCTCTTTGAAATCAACCCTCCTTCTACAAAGGTTTTTTCTTCTAAATATCATAATTTTCTCTAATAATAGCGAAGAAAGGAATTAATTTTTCATCGATTTGATTTTTGTCATGACTGGAGTTTGGAGCTTTTTTTGGCTTCCCCTTCTCTTGTTGTTGTTCCGATGGTGGGATAGCAGGGGATGTTGTCACGACCCAAACCCTACACTAGTCGTGATGGCGCCTCTCGTGAAGACGAGGCCAGCCAACTAACCCAACTCGTCTTTTCAAAAATTGTTGAACATAAATAAACAGTTTAAATATGACTTAATAGTATTAATTAGCGAAAATACAACCCAATACAGCCCTAATCGGAGTGTCACAAGTCACGAGCATCTATCAGAATATAAATTCACTTAAAATATACAAAACCAGAATAATGAACAAAAGAGAGAAACATGGTGCTGCGAACGCTGGCAGTCGCCTCATTAACTCATATAACTCTGCCTCTGATCCGCCAAAACCCGCTACCGGGTGAATAAATACCTGCATCTGCACACGAGGTGCAGGAAGTAAAGTAAGTACTCCAACTCAGTGAGTAATAAGGGTAAATAACAACTGAGCAGTAGAAAATCACGTAAAGCAACCAACATGTTGTATAGAAGCAGGGTACAATCATTTGAAAAAAACAATGAAGCTGTGAAATTTTTAGAAATATCTTGGCTCATTTTAAATCTCTTTTAAAAATGATCTTTTCAACAGTTACGAAATGATTTCAAAACAGTTAGTGTCGATAAGCACAGAAAACTTGTCCCTCGGGCACAAATACCACAGTATAACAGGTAAAAAGGCAAGTAAATATGCAAGATGAGCACATAAATCTTAAGTTGAAAATGTTGACTAAGATAATTGAGGACTTCTATTATCACCATTTTTTTATTTATTGAGTTGCTAAATATAACCAATAATTATTATTTCGCCTGTTCGAGGTTAAGAGTGTTCTAAGAGTGAGCCCGAGGGGCTGGTACAATCATTACTCACCTCGAACAGGCGAAATCTCTAGCTCGTGACGCCTTTGCCCCTCAAATCGGCCTCCACGCGCGTCGAATCTATCCAAAATTAGAGCAAATACATCACAACATGCTAAGGAGGACAATACCCTATCGAAAAATATCAAAAATCTCGAAATTAGCAAACCCGAACCCCGGGCCCACTTCTCAACTCTCAGAAATTTTCACATTAACAGATTCCTTATCTTCTCACGAGTTCATACATAATAAGAACTCTCAAATCCGAGCTTAAATGACCCATCAAATCCCAATTTGAAATATCAAAGACTCAAGCCCTAATTCTTCAATTTTAGGCTTAATTTCCATAACTTTCAAGGTTAATTTCACATAATAATCGTGTTTTAAGATCATAGAATTCACCTCTAATCAATCCCAGTCGAAACCCTCTTCATTTTCCGTCCAAAAGCTCTCAAGGATGCCAAAAAATGGTGGAAAATCACTTAGCTCGTGGAACAAAAAAACGGAATTTAAAACCCTTCTGCCCAGCACATTACCGCATCTGCGGTAAACTTTCCGCTTCTGCGACATTCGCTTTTGTGGAAATCTTCTGCTTCTGCAGAGTTTCATTAAATGCCCAGGACCGCTTCTGCGGTCAATATCCGCATCTGCGGACTTCGCTCCTGCGGAAAACCATTTGTTTATGCGAAAATTCCCACATGCCCAAAATCTGAATCTGCGATGTGATCCCAGCCGTCTCAACACTACACAACGATAGGAAGAGCGGGTAGCAACAACTTTTACCCGAATAGTGATTTGGGGTCGAATTTCCACAGGGAGCTTGGAGTGGAGTTGTATTGCATGTTTAGCCTAGAATTGCGTTTGTACTTCTAATTGCAATCCTAACATTTTTGGGATTTTTATATTTAAAACTACTATTGTAATCTAAGGATTAAAGCTGAATTATGCTAGGACAATACTGCTAAGTTGTATTTAATATGGAGAAAGGCACTAGGGTCGTGTCACTACCTAGGTGGCTAGCTAACGGGTAGAAGTTACTAAGGGGAGATTGATATATGTGGGGCTTATGCTGTAACCGCTGCACAATTGTATTCATTCTCACACCTCTCGGTAGAGAGAATGATTTTACCCAATTGACTCTCTCGAGACCAATTGGGCAGGCCAATTTGACCAAGCAACTAGGGTTCAAGTAGGGTAATTACTCTCTCGAGGTTTAACCCGTTAATTGGGACTACCATTCTCATGGGTCCATCCCAATTCCTTGTTGGGTCAACTTTAGGGTCATAGACTCTCTTTCTCAAGAAGAGTTAGACCCACTAAGCTTTGAATTCATGTTTGCAACCACAAATTCTAGATTGAAACACAAAATTAACCCAAATAACAAACACCCAATCTCAATCTCACCCTAGAATGCAACACCCATTAACTACCCACACTAGGGTTGAGCCACAACCCTAGCTAATGGGTTTAGCTAGACATAATTAGAGAAGAAACAGAAGAAATAGATGATGAAAATAACATAATGATTGATTACTAATTAGAAATTATGATATTGAAGAGGAAAATTGCTAAAATAGGCTACAAAATACGTCTCACGAGCGCAACCCTTGTTCATAACATAAAACTTGACCTAAAAATGGTAAAATGTCCTATTTATACCGGGCTGGAAAAATCGAACAAAAATTACCCCTGCAGGATTAGCGCGAACAGCGCAAAAAGGTAGCGCGGTCGCGTTGGCTCTTGGACTTCTTGAAATCTGCTCTCTGAAGTTGGGACCGTGGACCGTGCAGAAAGGTAGCGCGGCCGCGGTGGAAGACTGGCGCGGCCACATGGCTAGACTTGACCAAAACTCCAGCTCTCTGAATCTCATCCACGCAGATCGCGTAGAAATGTAGCGCGGTCACGTGGGACTTTATCTCACAATTGTGGGTCTCTGAACCTTATTGGCGCAGACCGCGTAGAAATGGAGCACGGCCGCACATATTGCCCCTTGAATTAACCAGTCTCTGAATCTCCCAGCGCAGCCGCGTGGCATATCAGTGCGGTCTGCGCTAGGTATTCCTGTTCCACACTTCACTTGGTCTTTGACACTTGGCAAGTTTCACTCCGTTTTGAGCTGATCTTTGACATTTGTCATCTTGTCGCTCTAACCTGCAATCAAACGCAACTTGTAAGCATTTTGGGACTATTTTATGGCAATTTGTAACTAAAGCAATAGCAAGTAGGGATATAATTATGCTAAAATCCTAACTTAGCACGATGCCATCGCCGCATCTGCGAGACCGCATCTGAGGTCCCAATTCAGCAAATGCGGAAATACCAGAACCAGCAATCTCAGCAATAACACAAGTCCAAAATTCATCTCGATAGCCATCCAAAATCACCCCGAGGCCCCCGGGACCTCAAACAAAAGTGCCAACCCATCCTAAAACATCATCCAAACTTGCTCCAATCATCAAAACACCTCAAACAATACCAAAATCCTCAAATTACATCAGATTCAAGCCTAAGTTCTTCTAAAACTTCCGAAACACGCATTCGATCAAAAACCTAACCAAACGACGTCCAAATGACCTGAAACTTTACAAACAGATCCCAAATCACTTAACAAAACTGCAAATCAAAATTCCACTCCGACCCTCGGATCAAAATCTTACCTATCAACCGAAATTCGCCAAAATACTAACTTCACCAATTCAAGCCTAATTCTACACCGGACCTCCAAAATCACTTTTGATCACACTCCTAAGTCACAAATCATCTAATGAAGCTAAACAAATCATAAAAACTCCGATCCAAGCTCATATACAAATAAGTCAACTCTCGGTCAAACCTTTCAAACTGTTCTTTCAAATTCATTCCAAATCTTCCTGAAAACCAAAACCAATGATCTACATTAGTCATAATACATAACACGGGGCAAGTCATGCCTGAGAACTGGCGATCAAAGTGTAAAAGTTTAAAATGACCGGTCGGGTCGTTACATCCTCCCATACTTAAATATACGTTCGTCCTCGAACGTACCCGGAGCTATTCTAAAAGCCAACCAATCACTGAATAGCCTTACCATGCATATACCCGGGGGTGATCCCACGTCACCCTATCTCGTATAGGTCCGGTAATACATTTTAACTAAAATCACACAATCTAGTCTAGCCCATAAATTATAGAATCACATTTCACTTTCCGAATGCACACACAAGGTTAAAACCTCACATCTATACTCTGAATAGTCCCAAACGAGCTGTAATAACCCATACCTGCAACCTCGGGTGCAATTATATGATATACCACATAACTCAAACACTCGAAATGATAACTTCTATTCACAGTAGCTGCACATAACAACTGAATATCTAGGAAACCTCATATCAACTAAAGTCTCATTCCAACACTTTCACATACGGCCAATGATAAAGGAAACATGCAATAAATCATAACCATTTCTCAGGTCAACCATTCATGAAGTTACTTCCCTTTTGGCTAATACCACAGCAGATTTCCAAGCCGAACCTCGATATTATCCTTCCAACAAGCTGAAATCAAATCCGTTCGTATTCATTAATGACCCCAACGATTACCTCGAATCCAACACACTACTCTGGTGACATGACACATCAATGCAGGCCTATGCCACAACTTACATAATTCGCGCACCAATAAGAAACGGTCTGAATATACTCAAGTCATGAAAATGACCCAAACGAAAGAGCTGTACCTTAAGCTCATCAATACCATCACAACACAAAGCTGAGATCTTGTCTCACACTATAGAAATAGAACGCCTGAATCTACCCCGAAAGGTCATATCTCCACGTAGCCTTGTTACAATGCGCGATCCTATCCAAACATTGTTACACATGAAACACCCCAAGTCACTATGCTCAAAATTTGACAGCTACATAGAATTTGATGTCTGGGACCAAAGCAAATCATTACACCCACGGTGAAACAAATAACATATGCCACGCAACTCGATAGGACATAAACGATACGCCATTCACTGAGCAACGCTCAATTACTCGTCCCGCTTGAATTCCACTAAAAGACTCCAATTGAACCGCACCGTATGTGCCTATAACCAACAAATCATAACATCCCACAACACAAAAAGGTAACTCATAGATCTCCCTAGATCACTGATAAGCTCAACAACGATCGAATCAATACCTCCCTCAACAATGCCATTCGGAGCCAACCAAGCCGACTCAAGATAGAACACTCACCCACATTGGCCTGCCAATGAACTCCTTATCAAGGAAACCTGAAGCTGCTCCTTCCACCTCTATAACTCTGCCGGTGCTATACGATACGAAACAAGGCACCAAATCAGAAAGGCAATCTTTCCCAGCCTTCCGCTGGTCTTTGAAATATAAACCACTTTGCTGGAACATAATCTGATGCACCTTGTCACTCAATCCGTGGCGTTTCTGGCATAGCCCATTGCGCAATAGTCCAGAATAACCCAACAATGAAACAACCAGCATTACCTCAATATCATATCCAAAATCTAACTTACCAAGCAAAGAAAGATCCACTCGGGCCTCCAAATCCCCAGTAGTTGCTAAACAGTGCCGACACACACGATCTACAACCACATCATAGCCTGTATATGAGAACTTCTGTTTCCACATCCACACGGCACATGAATCATCATATCCGATCCTAATTTCACCGTCCGAACACGTGCACACCTTTAATACCCAATCATTCCACGATAAATACTCTAAAATTTCCCTGTTCCACCAAGAAAACCCGAATACCACCAGTCGATCCCACCAGAAAGTGCCGTAATACTACCGAAGTATCATCAGTTTAATCACATTTCCCTTTTTTGAGACATATACTCTCATCAAATCACTTCCAATTAGCAGTACCATTTCCTTGATTATTTGAGGCTACCTATTGCCTAAGAGTTTTGTGAACTTCCTTTCAGAACTGAACTGTAACCTAGCATACGCCAGCAGTACCATTTCCTTGATTATTTGAGGCTACCTATTGTCTAAGAGTTTTGTGAACTTCCTTTCAGAACTGAACTGTAACCTAGCATACGCCAGTCTCGGTCCTCTACAAAATACCGCATATACCATACTATCCAAGGATAACATGAAACTTTTATCTCCCTTCCATGCTACAAACATATACGCGCTCAATTAGTCAAGAACACCCATTGATCCCATCTAGAAGGAAAGTCACTACATATCCCATGCTCTGCATGCCCATAGAAAATATACATCTCCAAACCGCGGTAAAACAATCAAGAACACTCCGAATTCCCTTTGCACAAATCAGACCTGCCAGGACTGAATCCTTCTAATTCGACCAAGCTAAGCAAGCCATCAAAACCCAAGAGCATTGCTGCAAAATACTTGTAAGGGCTCATTACCTCGAACACGCACAAGGAGTTAATCATATCCTTACCATACTGGTTCGGTATACTATCAAGCTATTCCATCCATCTAATTTCCTTTCTAATTCATTTTTCACTTGATATTCCCTCTTGCTGTAGCACCACAGTTCCTCAACCCAGGCTCACTACACGAGACCCAAGCACAAGACCACACTGTCTAAGATTCATAAGCCACTGAATACTCTCTCAAATATCCCCAGAAACACCACATTCCAAAATACATTACTCTGAAGAACTTCCTGCGAGTCTAAATCCGTTACCTTTAGTTTCCTGATACTGATACATAGAATCCCATAATTAACATAAAAATACCACAAGTATTGACCTCTTCCAATGAAAACACGGTCTCTAACCACATGCACAACCTTACGATACCCGATTTGTCATGACCCAAAATCCACTAAGGATCGTGGTGGCTCCGGACACCTCTGTCAGGCAAGCCAGCTAGAATACTTAATCAAATCCTCGTTATAACAATTTTGAAAAAACATTTCTTTTATACAATTTAAACAAGACTCAGTATATTCCTCCGAATAAATAATAAAATATTTAAATAACTTTTAAGATTTCCAAATAATCAAAATACATCCCCAGAACCCGGTGTCACAAGTGCATAAGCAACTATCGATAAGGGAAATAAAATAAAACCTCTGTCCGAAATACAGTGGACAGGGAATAAATAATAAAAATGCTGAAGGGAACTATACTAGCTACGGGTCGTCTCGAACAATGCAGCTCACCTAGTCCCAGAGTCATCCATGCTGCTACGCCCAGTAGGCTGCTAGAGGTATATATACCTATGCAACAAAAATGTACAGAAGTGTATTATGAGTACGTAATCAATGCGTACTCAGTGAGTATCCCGCCTAATCTCGAAGGAGTAAAGACGAGATGGCCAACTCCGACACTCACTAGAGGTTAATTAACAATATTCTAGAATACGAGGAAAATTATGGATTTATAAAGTAGTTCAAATTCACGAAGTCAGAAGACAGGTAAACACCTTCAACAATTAAGCACGGGCTTCCAAGGTTTATTCTTTATTATCTTATCAATTTATATCAAGCCACGAAGGGCCAAATCTACATTTACAATTCTCAAGCGACAAATAACATGCACAAATCACACCGAGGCAACGGCCCGACCCAACAGGAATGTAAACTGTGCACTGCCGAAGGTCGAGCAGCCCGAACCAATAGATGCATCTCTTTAAATCTGCCGAGGCGTTCAGCCCATTACATAAATAAACACATACCCTGCTTGCGATTCACGTATGCGACGCAGGTACACATAAGATACATGCTCAAATAGCCAATTAAGAACTTATCGGGGATATTGTCACGACCCAAATCCCAACCCGATCATGATGGCACCTCTCGTGACGACAAGGCCAGCCAACAAAATAATAAAACCTCATTTTAACAGTTACTTAGCATAAATAAGTCTGAATCATAGATATTAAAAATCATAAGCGTGGAATAAAGCGTGATAAAGCAGGGAACCATCCCGACACAGCCCGAAATCGGGGTGTCACAAGTCACGAGATACTATAGAGTTTACCAAAATGCTACAAGTTTGAATCAAGGAGCAAAGTCCGAAGGTAATGTAAACACAGAAGCTAAGGGAGAAAACGGGGCTGTGGACGTCGACAACTACCTCGTCACTCCTAGTCCGCCTAGTCTGGAAGGAGTTAGCGCTTAGGGACGAACTCTGCTATGCCTGTATCTGCACACATGGTGCAGGGAGTAATGTGAGTACTCCGACCCAGTGAGTAATAAAAATAAATAATGACTGAAAGCATAAAATCTCATAAAGTCACAAATAACGCTATCTCAAGCAGTAAAATCAGTTACACAATAAAATCGTGAAGTATCAGGTAAATCTCTCTTAAAACAGTGAAGACAAATAATTTCAACAAGTAAGAAATAATCAGAAACCTGCCCCTCGGGCTCAATATCAAACTCTCAGTACAGTATCATCCCCGTGGGCTCACTCCCAACTCACAAAGTACAACATCAGCCTCTCGGGCTCATTCCCAACTCACAAAGTACAACATCACCCTCTCGGGCTCACCCCCAACTCACAAAGTACAACATCAGACTCTCGGGCTCACTCCTAACTCACAAAGTACAACATCAGCCTCTCGAGCCCACTCCCAACTCACCTGGGTACATGCGCTCACTGTGGGGGTGCAGACTCCGGAGGGGCTCCTACAGCCCAAACGCTATATCATCATAAGGCCTTAAAGACTGTCATATCAACATAAGGCCTTAAAGCCTTCTCACATCACACCTGAGGCCTGGAAGCCTCCTCATATAACACTCGAGGCCTGAAAGCCTCCTCATATCACTCAACGTATCCTCACATATGGCCCTCGGCCTCAATCAGTCTAGAAAATAATCATAAGCCCCTCGGGCGTTAGTAAAACAATAGCGCTCAGCTCAAATAACAGTTCGAATATAATTTAAATTTCAAGTTGAGTAAAAGTATAGCTGGGTTCATGAAACAGTATAATTCAATTGGACTGAGTTCAAATAATATTTCAATTAGTGAGGAAAACAGTGATGGAAATTCACAAAGGATTTCAAATAGTCGGCACGAAGCCCAAGTATGGCAATAAGCCCAAGTCATGGTGAAAAACAACAAGTCTTTATCAAATACGCGGTAAAATATCAACCGAGATGGACCAAGTCACAATTCCCAATAGTAAATGACCCCACGCTCGTCATACAGCGCGTGTCTCATCTCAATATAGCATTACGTTGTGCAATCCGGGGTTTCAAACCCTCAGGACATCATTTAAAATCATTACTCACCTCTAGCCGGCCAAAAGTCTAGTTCGATATGCCTTTTCCTCTCGAATCGACCTCCTCGTGCGTCGAATCTGATCAAAACCACAAGGAATACGTCACAATAGGCTAAGGAAACATAACCCAATCGAAAAGACTCGAAAAATATCAAAAACCACGAAGTTGGCAAAACCCGAGCCTCGGGCCCACTTCTTGAAAAAATAAAAAATTCACATTACCGGACTCTTTATCTCGCCATGAGTCTATACATATCAAATTTACCAAAATCCGAGCTCAAATGCTCCCTCAATCCAAAATTTACATTCTCTTAAGTTCAAGCCCTAACCTCCATTTTTAACCTCTAATTCCTTGATTTTTCATCCTTGATTCATGTAATAACACATTAGATTTATGTTTTAGGCTTAGAATTCCTTACCTCAATGAAGTCTCTTGATTCCCTCTCCAAAATCGCATAAAACCCCCCCCAAATCTGAAGTGAAAGTGTTGAGTTATTTCAAAAATTCGCGAAGATGGAATTAATACCCTTTGAACAGCACTTTCCGCTTTTGCGGTTCTTTTGTCGCTTCTGCGACACCGCTTTTGCGATTATTTATCCGCTTCTGTGGTTCTTCAATTTTTTTTACCCAAGACCGCTTCTGCGGTCAACCACTCGCAAATGCGAGACCGCTTCTGCGGTCTGCATGTTCGCTTTTGCAGAACCTCCCAAGCCTCCTCCTTTCGCTTATGTGGCTTCCCCTATCGCTTTTGCGGAACGCTTCTATGGTCCATTTCCGCAGAAGCGGAAATACCAGATATCAGATCCTTCAGCAAATCCTTAAACTCCAAATTTCATCCCGTTAGCCATCCGAAATCACCCCGAGGCCCCCGGGACCTCAACCAAAAGTACCAACGACTCTTAAAACATTATTCAAACTTGCTCCAATCATCAAAATACCTTAACTAACACCAAAATCATAAAATTAATCGGATTCAAGCCTAAGTTTCTTAAAATTGTCTGAAACACGCATTTGATCAAAAACCCGACCAAAACACCTCCGAATGATCTAAAATTTTGCACACACATCCAAAATCACCTAACGAAACTACTGCAACTCTCGGAATCCCATTCCGACCCTCGGATCAAAATATCACCCATCAACCGGAATTCGCCAAAATACTAACTTCGCCAATTCAAGCCTAATTCTACACCAGACCTCCAAAATCAATTTCGATCACGCTCCTAAGTCACAAATCATCTCCCGAAGCTAACCGAACCACCGAAAATCACATCCAAGCCCTCTAACTCAATAGTTAAGACCCAGTTGACTTTTACAAAACAAGCCTTCCTTAAAAAGACTAAGTGTCTCATTTCCCTCTAAAACCAATCCAATTCGACTCGATCACCTCAAATACCGACAACGAAGCATAGAGAAACATAAGATGGGTGAAACGGGACGGTAACTCACGTGACGACGGGCCGGGTCGTCACAAATATTTATCCAATTAAGGCAATTTCTCTATTTAACAATTCAGAAAATGATGTTTAATCTCTTTTTAAATTCATTTACTAATCAAAGGTGATTTAAACAATTCAAGTTATCAATGGGTTCATAATTAATCCAAGTATAACATGCTGATGGGTCCTAACTACCCGGAGAATAGCATAATAGTAGCAACGCACTGACTCTCGTCACCTCGCCCGTACGTAGCCCCCATATATAGGAGAACATAATCAATTATTTCACCAAAGGGGTAAATTCCCCCTCACAAGATTAGAAAGGAGACTCACCTCGTTCCGAAGATCCATAATCGGCATTCTACATTCTTCTGAAGGCTCGAACCAATGCCCAAAGCTCCAAAACTAGTCAATGGTGATACAAATCCATTAATATATGCTCAATTATTCATTAGAATCTAATTTATAGAAATTTTCAACTCCGATTGAAAAGTTGACAAAAATGCCCTCGGGCCTACGTGCCCGGAATCCGAAATTTCTCGAAGATAAAGTTTATCCATGAACTCACGAACTCAAATATATGATTTTCTCTGAATTCGATACTCAAAATCGTGGCTAAATTCCAAGAATATGATTTTCTAGGTTTTCCACCAAAACCCCAATTTTTATACTAATCTTCATGTCTAATTCTATGGTATAATCTTGTATTTAACTTGGAAATAAGTAGGAGCAGCTTACCTTAACATTGATTATGAAATCCCTCCTCCAAAAATCGCCCAATGAAGTGAATAAAATGAGAGAAATGGCCAAACATCTGATTTTAAAACAAAGCTTCTGCCCCAACTATTTTTGCTTATGCGGAACTATTACCGCTTCTGCGGTCCCGCTTTTGCGGACAAAACTCCGCTTTTGCGGACAGGGGGCTCCAACCCATTTTCACTTTTGCGGTCAGCCTACCGCTTCTGAGGTTCCGCATCAGCGGATCAAGGGCCGCTTCTGTGGTCCTGGATTCCCTCACGCTCAACCGCTTCTGCGGCTTCTTCCTCGCTTCTGCGGTCCCATCTCCGCAGAAGCGGAAATACTAGCAACCAGCAGCTCAGCTATTTCCAAAAATCCATTTTCGATCCGTTAACCATCCGAAATCTACCCGAGGCCCCCGGGACCCCAACTAATCATACAACCAAACCCAAAACACATTACGAACTTGCTCGAGGCCTCAAATCACATCAAACAATGCTAAAATCATCAATCGACCTCCAATCCAAGCTTTATGAACTTTGAACTTTTCAACTTCTATTTCTGATGTTTAAACCTATCAAATCATGTCCGATTGACCTCAAATTTTGCACACAAGTCATATTTGACATTGCAGACCTACTCCAACTCCCGGAATCGGATTCTGACCCCGATATCAAAAAGTCCACTTCCGGTCAAACTTCTCAAAAACCTTCAAATTTCTATCTTTAGCCAAATGGCTTCAAAATGACCTATGGGCTTCCGAATTCACTTCCGATCGTGCTCCCAACTCCAGAATCACCTTACGGAGCTATTCACAGTCTCAAAATCCCAAACGGACATTGATAACACTGAAATACACTTCAAACCAAACTTATAAAATTTCTTCCAAAATGCCAACTTCCACAATAGGCGCCAAAACGCTCTCGGGTTATCCAAAACCCAATCCGGGCATACGCCCAAGTCCGAAATCATCATACGAACCCGCTGGAACCTTCAGATCTTGATTCCGAGGTCGTTTACTCAAAATTCCAATCTTAGCCATTTTCCCCAACTTAAGGATTCTGAAATGAGAAGTTTCATTTAAATTTAACCCCGAACTTCCTAAATTTCAATTCCGACCATACACATAAGTCATAATACCTTAAATGAAGTTGTTCATGGCCTACGACTGCTGAACGGAGCGCTAGTACTCAAAACGACCGGTCGGACCTTAAATGAAGTTGTTCATGGCCTACGACTGCTGAATGGAGCGCTAGTACTCAAAACGACCGGTCGGGTCGTTACATTCCCTCCCACTTAAACATACATTCGTCCTCGAACGTGCTGAGAACTATACGGAAGTAGTCTGAAATCACTGTTTAGCACCTCATGCACCTTCCCGTGCTACCACAACTTAGCTGAGCACATTAGCTCGATAAATTCTGAAGATATTCCCTTTTTATTCAAGCAAATAAGCCTTAGAGCCCGATTCCAACATCCGAAATCCTATTCCAGGTCCGGTTCCCAATATACGACCACCATATCAACCACCACACGTTGTACTCAAACATGACTGCATAACTTTGCTGGATTCTCACTTTCCAACACTTAGTCCACAAGATTACCATAATATTCTCTGATCAACTTATCCAAAAATTCAACGAATCAGATGCTCCCATTGCAACTCATGACACGCAAGTCTTACTCTAGCTCTTACAATACTGCCACGACGGATGAGATGTGCCGAAATTCATAGTCAACTGCCGAGTCAACCAATCATTGAGTCTATACTTCTGACAAGAAACATTACCACATTCTGAACCAAATAATGATCCTTGCTCCTTAAAATCTCGTCTCACCCAGAAATTGTTAAAATCTCATATAATGCTACCATGCGTCAATAGGCCACCAATTCGAACGCAATGCCAAAGGAAAACGAACTCTGGAAGGAAGTATCTAACTCCCGCACTACTACGGACTTTCCTTAGAAAATAGGAAGCAGGACATACAAAATTAGCATACAGAAAACTACACTCAACATCACACTGTTACGGCATGCAACCCGATCCACACAGCATAACCATGGTGGCTTGCCACCCGATCCTCACAATATAATCATGGCGGCGTGCCACCCAATCCAAGTAACATATCCATGGCGGCGTGCAACCCGATCCACACATAGAACTCACATAAAGAGATATACATCGGGCCAAGCTGCCCATTACAACAAGATATCGAATTTGGCCACAAGCACGCTAAGTGCATAATACCATCTCTGAGGGAACATACAGTGCCATAAGTTACAAAACTCAAGCACGACTGAGGTGCGATATACAAATCTGAATCCCAAGAGCCATCTTGCTCACAATACATCATTTCCTCGTCGATCCTCAACACATATACAATTTCTCAGGCCGTCTCACAAATCACACGGCGCATTGCATCACTACATAAAATATCTGACAACGAGATAACACCCTGACTACTCCATAAGGAGCACGTTACTGAAATGAACACAATTGGCCTGATATAAAGCCCTGTTCACATGTAAATCAATCCACTGATCTCAAGCCGATTTCTGATTGCACCAATCCCTGTTCACATGTAAATCAATCCACTGATCTCAAGCCGATTTCTGATTGCACCAACTTGGCTAATGACCTTTCAAAAGTCCATGGTAACTCACTTTTCCTCATAACACATAAGAACAACCATCATAACCGGAGCAACCTCCTCAGTTCATAACCCAATAAACAAAGTGCCCTCCAAGCCTAAATTTTCAAATTAATGATATTACCACAATCCTCATACTTGGTTTAAATCTTTAGTTAATCAATTGGCTACATGTCATGCTTATACAAGCTTCTCGTGGGGCACGCTCCCAAAAATCTTCCAAAATAAATAACGGGTCCGCTCATCCAAACCATCGGTCGCACTAAAGCTGAAAAGTGATCAGAATCCTTAACCATATTACAAGCCCCTTTACAAAACACCGATCTCAGGTGACGCTGAAGATAGTCCCAACTTACTCTAAACACCGAAACTCCTTTCCGGCCCATCTGAGCTTGCGACATCTTTGTCCACACCGAACTGCAATTTTGATTCTCGTTCCAAACTTCCATATCTCTCACCGCACCCAACGTGCCAATATACTATAGAACACGATTTTCATCATAACTCCGAAATCATTAATATTTTAACACTTCATCATATACGAACTTTTTGCTTAACTCACTTCAGGAGAATCATAGCAACACACAAGTGAATTCCCATAACCGAAGGATATGCAAATCTCTAAGTAGTGGTCCAAGTCACCATAGCCCTTCCGGAATTCGCTTCCAGTTAACAAGCCATAACAGAAGGATGCTTCCGAATAACATCAATTACGGAGGCCGACAAACCTCACTCGTACCGCCACAAATCATACACATAACTCGATCACGCTGAATGAACTGATCACAGACCCCAACATGCCAAATTCACTATGGCTAATCAATCCCCTTCCTTCCAATTTATCCTTGATGGCCTTGGAAATAATACTAACTCTCTTCAACACATAACATACTCCCTCTACACTTACCCCTAGTGGCCATGAGTCACGAGACCATGCTGTCTCAAATCCCACGAACTATTTCATATTTCTCAAATGCTGCACCACAAGCTAATCGTCACGAAACATTCTGTGCCTCTTCTCATAAGCTGCTTCCCAAGCTTGATTCTTAGCCGTACCTATCAGATCAAAATCGTTAGCCATCATATCTTAACTTTTGAATTCACTAGGACCATTATTAAGAGCCACCCGCTCCGACTGGGTCCTAAACATAATCCACTCCATAAATCTTAAAACACACGAATACCCTCTTGACGAAGCGCACGGCGAAATCACTTCCCCTGAAACCTGCATTTATACGAGGCATGAATCCTGAATCTTTTCCCCAGTTCGAACATGAGCCAACAAGGCCAACCATAGCATGCATCCCATAATTCATCTACTCAATTTACCACTTATGGTCTTTCTCCATAGCTGAGATAACCCCTCAGTATGCAAATAACCAGAAACCTTGCGGGTAGTTAACCATGCAACCCAATCATAGGCGGTGGGACTCTCCCACTTAGCTTGAAGCTATTATTACAAAACTCTGGAGTTTACCAGGATTCTTAATCTCTTATTGACATAACCTTGCGCGATCAATTGCCAGCATTCTCGATATCTTACCGTAGAAACCCAATTTGATGCTCTAAATCATTTAACAACATTCACACAATAGTTCCCTTTGTTGCATAACCCGTAGAACTCTTCGCAGAAGCCTCGCCAACCATGCGGCCGCTAAACTGCTCACAGGAAATAACCCTCCTAGGTCCAAGCTCACTCCCTAGCTGTACCAGTCCATTTACCCCTCGTGGACACCCATTAAATGCGCGACAACATCCTTCCACTTCAAAGTCATGCTACATCTTTCTTCATTTCAAGCAGCTCCTTTCCGTCATACCAAATCTCCTGCCGCATAAAAACCCCATGCTTCAAATTAACTCTACAGACTTCCATTGCCCAACGCTAAGATCCCAGATCCTTCCAAACTATCCTTAGGCGCGTAGTCATCCTACTACTAGGCCCTATACAGCTCCGCCAATCTCACACTTTGGGCAAACTCACTCCTTCAATCAACTATTTGGCCTGCGCTCCCTAAGCCTGGCCTTTTAGAAGTTTAAAACTCCGCCTGACACTTTCCACATGCCTTTCTCATCTTTTGCTGCCCAGTCGTTGTCTTAATAAAATTTATATTCATAGAACTTGAATCCACAATTTGCTACTAGGCCCAAACTTTTCTGAAGGTCGTCTTTATTGAACCGTCAACATCTTGAAATACTGATTAAATATAGAACCATCGCACACTACGATATCTGATAGTTATATCTCCAATACAATTTCACAATATCTTGTCCCAAGGCGAATTGTAGCAGATCATAACACCGAAAAACTTAAAGCGTTCAATTAGGACAACAGCACCTCCATATAGAGGAGAACTCCACCATGCTTGCAATTACCACGTTCCATTACTTAAACCAGTCCACACCTAACCATCCTTAGTTCGATTGTCCTTTCTCTGCCGGGAATAAAATACTGAATCCCTTTGATTAGACACTGAGTAAACCTTCCTTCAATTTATTCACTGCCCCGACACGTGGGCAAACACCTTACCATCACAACAACACTACAGAATAATCGTTCATAAGCATTATGGCAACTTGTGCCTAGCCTCAAGGCTCTCAGAAGTTCTGTTACTGAGCTGAAACAATGGAATATCCTTCCACAAGGCAACCATAATAGTCAATCAACTATACCGAGAGAATCATCCCGCACCACATCTGTAGTGCCATTTCAATTTTTCAACTTTTGATTTATAACAAGCGCTCGCGTAAGATTGAGTAGGAAGAAATAAAAGGCATAAGCCTCAAAGGAATCGAACCGCACGAAAAGGAAATTAAGAAGGGAAGTACTCCTAACTGCCATGTAGCCTCCCGAGTATAAGTACAGACGTCTCCGTACCGATCTGCGAGACTCTACTAGACTTGCTCATGACTTGTGAGACCGACGGGAACCTATTGCTCTGATACCATGTTGTCACGACCCAAAATCCACTAAGGATCGTGGTGGTGCCGGACACCTCTGTCAGGCAAGCCAACTAGAATGCTTAATCAAGTCCTCGTTATAACAATTTTGAAAAAATATTTCTATTATACAATTTAAACAAGACTCGGTATATTCCTCCGAATAAATAATGAAATATTTAAACAACTTTTAAGATTTCCAAATAATCCAAATACATCGCCAGAACCTAGTGTCACAAGTGCATGAGCAATTATCGATAAGGGAAATAAAATACAACCTATATCCAAAATACAGTGGATAGGGAATAAATAATAAAAATACTGAAGGGAACTATACTAGCTGCGGGTCGTCTCGAACAATGCAGCTCACCTAGTCCCAGAGTCATCCATGCTGCTATGCCCAGTAGGCTGCTAGAGGTATATATACATGTGCAACAAAAATGCACAGAAGTGTAGTATGAGTACGTAATCAACGCGTACTCAATGAGTATCCCGCCTAATCTCGAAGGAGTAAAGACGAGATGGCCAACTCCGACACTCACTAGAGGTCAATTAACAATATTCTAGAATATGAGGAAAATTATGGATTTATAAAGTAGTTCAAATTCGCGAAGCCAGAAGACAGGTAAACACCTTCAACAATTAAGCAAGGGCTTCCAAGGTTTATTCTTTATTATCT
>MU716120.1:51409-61871 GCA_026770625.1 Nicotiana glauca
TGTTGAAGGTTTCGCCTATGAAGGGCGTTATGAGATTTGGAAAGAAAGGGAAGTTGAGTCCGCGGTTCATTGGCCCTTTTGAGATACTTAGAAGGATTGGGGAGGTGGCCTATATGCTTGCTTTTCCACCCAGATTGTTGGGAGTTCATCCGGTGTTCCATGTTTTTATGCTCCGGAAGTATGTTGGGGACCCATCTCATGTGTTAGATTTCAGTAAAAATCAATTAGATGATTATTTGACCTATGATGTGGAGCCAGTGGCTATTTTGGGTCGTCATGTTTGGAGATTGAGATCTAAGGACATAGCTTCGGTGAAGGTGCAGTGGAGAGGACGACCCGTGGAGGAGGCCACCTGGGAGACCGGCAGGAGATGCGGAGCAGATATCCTCACTTGTTTGAGATTCCAGGTATGTTTCGTGACCTGCTCGAGGACGAGCGTTTGTTTTAGTTGGGGAGGATGTGACGACTCGGCCTGTCATCACGTAATTTATCGCCCCGTTCCCCCATATTATGTTGCTCTATGTTTCAATATCAGTATTTGAGTTGATCGGGTAGAATTGCATTGATTCTAGTTGGAAATGAGTCACTTAGCCTCTAAGAAGGAAGCTTGTTTGAAAAAGTCAACCGAAAGTTGACTATATAGGTAGAGGGCTCGGATGTGAGTTCCAGTGATTCGGTTAGCTTCGAGGGATGATTTGTGACTTAGGAGTGCGATCAGAATTGAATTTGGAGGTCCGGTGTAGAATTAGGCTTGAATTGGCAAAGTTTGAATTTTGACGAATTCCGGTTGATAGGTGAGATTTTTGATTCGAGGGTCGGAATGGAATTCTAAGAGTTGCACTAGCTTCGTCAGGTGATTTTGGATATGTCTGCAAATGTTCAGGTCATTCGGACGTCATTTGGTCGGGTTTTTGATCAAATGCGTATTGTGGAAGTTTTGAAGAAACTTAGGCTTGAATTCGATGTGATTTAATGGTTTTAGCGTTGTTGACGTGTTTTGAGGATTGGAACAAGTTTGAAAAAGGTTGTAGGATGTGTTGGTGCCTTTGGTTGAGGTCCTAGGGGCCTCGGTGTGATTTCGGGTGGTTAAATAGGAATTTTGAAGCATGTTGCAGGTCTGGTTTTTATGGCTTCTGGTATTTCCGCATCTGCGGTAAAGGAGCCGCAAAAGCGGTTCCGTAGATGCGGCGTGGAGGTCACAGAAGTGGTCCTTTGAGGGCTTGGCATATTCCGCAGAAGCGGAAGGCTTTCCGCAAAAGCGGAAACGCAGGAGCGGTTTAAGACCGCAGAAGCGGGTTGAGGATTTAAGTGAAGACCGCATAAGCGGTCATTTTTAGCGCAGAAGCAGCAACCGCAGGTGCGGTTTAAGACAGCATTAGCGGTCACTGGGAATTTAAGTGAGATCGCAGAAGCAATCATTTGGACGGGGATGCGGTGACCGTAGGTGCGGTAATTTAACCGCAGGAACGGAAATCGACTGGAATTAAAGTGAACAGTGTTCACGAACTTGAAAGAGAAGAGAAATATTTTGGACTCCGACTTAGGCGGTTCCTTGGGCGATTTTGAAGAGAATTCGAAGGGGTTTCATCAGGTATGAATTATTAGACTAGGAATATATTATTATGGTGTAAAAATATGCATTAATCACTGAAATTCTAGGAATTAGAGAGTAGAAATGGAGGTTAGGGCTTGGAACTTAAGGAAGTATAAAATTGGGTTCTGAAAGGGCAATTGAACTCTGATTTTAGTAAATTTGATATGTATAGACTCGTGGCGAGACGAGGAATCCAGTGATATAAATTTTGTAATTTTTCGAGAAGTGGGCCTAGGGCTCGGGTTTTGCCAACTTCGTGATTTTTGGTGTTTTTCGAGTCTTTTCGATTGGGTTGCGTTCTATTAGCCTATTGTAATGTATTCATTGTGGTTTTGACCAGATTCGACCGGCGAGGAGGTCGGTTCGAGAGGAAAAGGCTTAGCGAATTAGTCTTGTGGCCGGTTTGAGGTGAGTAATAGATGTAGATGATGACCTGAGTGTTTAAAACCCCGGTATATTACACTGTGGCACTATATTGAGGCGAGACACGTACTCTACGGTGAGTGCGGGGTCGTTTGTGATTGGAGGACTATGGCTTAGTCCGTCCGAGTGATGTTCATAATGTTTATTGACTAGAAATTGATTGGTAAGCATCCTACTTGGATTGCTATGAGCATATTTGGGCTGCGTGCCGATTATTTGGATCCCTTAGGGATTATTATCACTGTTTCCATGATGCTTAGCATGTTTTCATAATATCAGTCCTGAGTTAAACACTGTCTTAAAATAATTAGTAAATTCCTAAAGTTTTAAACACTTAATCTATAATTCCTAATAATTGGAACTGAAAATGATAAATTTGACTATGCCTGTGTGGCTTACATGCATATATCTGGACTGAGTGTGGATCAGGCTGCACGCCGCAGCGAATGCTATGATGATATTGCGCTTGGACTGTAGGAGCCCCTCCGGTGTCTGAACCCCCACAGTGAGTGCGGGGTACCCAAATGGATCGGGCTGTACGCCGCAGCGGTCATGTGCATTGCACTACATTCATGTATCGATATCTGTCTGTTCTTATCTGTCATTACTTGATGTTGTTCCATCGTTAAATGTGTAGAATTATTGGTTATAGCTTTGCATTGTTATATTTTGGGATTTCTTACTATTAGCCATTATATATGTCTATTACCACTGAGTTGGAAGTACTCATTTTACTCTCTGCACCATGTGTGCAGATTCAAGTGTCCCGGGAGCATAGTTGAGCTATTTGCTATTTTTAGAGTTCTCAGGAGTTGTCGAGGTAGCTGCCTGACGTTCGCAGGACCCGACTCTTCCCCTATCCCTTTACTATTTCCGCATTTTTAAACATCAGTATTTCCGAGGATTTATTTTTTTGTTATCTTAGAGGCTCTAGACTCATGACCCCAGGTCTGTGGGAGATGTTGGTTATGTCAGTGTTTCATATTGTCTCTTTCTAGATTATTGGTTAATAGACTTGTTAAACCGTTAATTTTATGCTATAAATTGGTAATGGGATATGTGATTGGGTTGTGAGTGTTATATGATCGGGCTTGCCTAGCAATTGTGTTGGGTGCCATCACGACCGGAATTGGGATCGTGAGAAATTAACTCTATAATAAAACAATTGTCCAACATAAATACTTAATTATCAGTCAATAATTCAACTTAAAAATTATTTTAATGACTGAAATTAGAATTTTGTATTTGGTTTTGTAGTATCAGTATTCAAGTGATATGAGTAATTCAATAGTATTAGCTAATGCCAAATTTTAAATATTTAACTGTAGTTATATTCTTATGCAATAAGAGTTTTTTTCTCAAATAATAAAAAATCAATTGGGTAAAAAAGTCATCCATGAATGACATGTTCCCGGAAAGAAAAAACAAATAAAAATACTTTGTATATCTCAATCATTATGTACAATAAATAAATTATAAATCAAATGTAAAGCCATGACTGTAGTCAAGAAACCTACTTGAATTCATCTAAATTTAATATTTTTAGGTCAAACACTATTCCTGATGAGCTTAATAAGACTCTTCTCTGTCTTATTCCTAAGGTAAAACATCCTACACGAATCCAGCAGTTTAGACCTATTGGCCTTTGTAATACTGTTTACAAATTAATTACTAAGATAATAGTTAATAGGTTAAAACCAATCATAGGAAATATTACAGGGCCAACTCAGACTAGTTTCCAACAAGTTAAAAGAGCTTCTGACAATGCCATTATCGTACAAGAAGCTCTAAATTATCTTGCTAGGATGAAAGGAAAAGCACCTGCCATGCTACTAAAGATTGATTTAGAAAAAGCATTTGATCGCCTATAGTGGTCTTTTATAAGGCATGCTTTAATTTACTTTCGCATTCCCCATCAAATGATTTTGTTAATTATGTCTTGTGTGATAACTACTTCTATATCTATTTTAATAAACGGCTCCAGTACTCCTTACTTCACACCTTCCAGAGGAATCCACCAAGGAGATCCTTTATCCCCTTACCTTTTTATTATGTGTATGGAGTTATTATCTAGAAATATTTTGCAATCTATGGACTACTTGAATTGGAAACCAATCCGGATTTCTAATAAGGGACCTTTGTTATCGCATCTTTTCTTCGCTGACGACATAATTCTATTTACTAAATTAACTACTAAGAGCTGTCATGCTATAATTGATGTTATCAACAACTTCTCCAAATATTCAGGACAAAAGATAAATTTTGACAAATCTAAGTTATTCTTTTCAAAGAACTACAGTGCTAATGATAAGAATTTTGTAATAAACTCCTTTAGTATGAAAGAAGCTTCCTCTTTTGGTAAATATTTGGGATTCCCCATATTTCAAGGTAAGCCTACAAAGGCGGATTTTCAATTCCTGCTTGATAATTTCAAGAATAAATTAGCAGGATGGAAGTCCAATTTTCTAACACTGGCAGGAAGAGCCACTTTAATAAAATCTACTTTAAATCAACTTCCAAACCATATTATGCAATATATTCATATCTCTTCTAATATTCTCCATAAGTTGGACCAGTATCAACGGAATTTTCTATGGGGTTCTACTTTGGAGAAAAAGAAATTGCATCTTGTTAAATGGAATGAAGTTACTAAACCAAGAAATATGGGTAGATTAGGAATACAACAACTAAGAAATAAGAACAATTCCTTACTAGCAAACTTAGCATGGCGATTATTCAACTCTCCTAACACTATGTGGGCTAAATTATTGCTGACCAAATAATTCACACTTCAAATGGTAGAAAGCACTCCTTTATTTGGTCCAATATTATAGATGGCTGGCATTTTTGCCAATTAGGTATAAAATGGAACATAGGAAGAGGCACACAAGTTAACTTTTGGGAAGATCCATGGATTGCACCTGGTACAACCATCATATCAACTATCTATGCGCCTTTGCCTTTGGATTATCAATATATGACTATTTCTTCCTTCATAGATAATGAAAGATGGGATTGGAATAAAATTCCTTTTAACTTACCAAATAACATTCGTCTTCTAATCCAATCTGTTTATATTTCCAAATATAGCGATAAAATTGATAAAATCACTTGGGGACTTACTCCTACAGGTAATTTCAGTATTAAGACTATGTATAATATTTTGGAACCACATCATGATACTTTCACAACTACTACTGTTAACTATGACCGGATTTGGAAGCTACTTGTTCAGCCCAAGATTATAGGGTTTATATGGCTACTCTTCAAAGAAAGACTACCAACTATGGGCTATCTCAAACATTGTAATATCACTCAAGAGGCTACATGTCAATACCGCCACGAGGCATATGAAATCATTAGGCATATTTTCTTAGAATGCGCTAGTGCCAAAATTTATTGGCAGACTTTAGGGTTACTGAAATATACTACCTCCTTATCACTTGTTTCTAACAATTCTAGTTGGATCCATAAGCTTATAACTTATAAGCATTTTAATGCGACTTATCTTTCTTTAAGTTTATGAAATATTTGGTTGGCCAGAAATAACAACTGTTATAAGCATATTAAATTAACAACTTCCAATAAGTTAACTACTCAGCAGGCTGCTGAATTTACTTATCTTATAGCTAACATGCACATTATTCGGAGAAAAAGACCTCCTAATCTCAAATGGCATCCTCCTAAAGGCCATTCCTATAAGCTAAATACTGATGGTGCTAATAATAATGGAAAGTCTGGTATTGGTGGTGTAATACGCCATGCAAAGGCTGAATGGATTACTGGATTTGCAGCAACAGTATTGGTAGATTCACCAACCACAGCGGAAACATATGCATTAATACAAGGACTTCAACTTGCTCTTTCTCGTAACCTACTTCCACTGGAAGTAGAGGTGGACTTGTCACGACCCAAAATCCACTAAGGGTCGTGGTGGCGCCGGAAACCTCTGTCAGGCCAGCCAACTAACTTATCAATTAATTCCTCTTTTAATACTTTTGAAAATCTAAGGTTTTTCCTTTCATTTTTATAAATAAAAGTTCACTACTTGAATTTAAATTTAAATAATAACAATTAGTACAAATCCGTTGAAAATCATCCCAGAAACCCGGTGTCAAAAGTACATGTACAACTACTGATAAGAGAAATAAAACACAACATCCGTCCGGAATACAGTGGACGGAAAGTAAATACAGTACACTGGAAGGGACTACCCTAGCTGCGGTCGCTTCGAATGATGCAGCTCATATAGTCCCAGCGTCATCCATGCTGCTACGCCCAATAGGCTGCTAGAGGTATATATACCTGTGCAACAAAAATGCACAGAAGTGAAGTATGAGTACGTAATCAACGTGTATTCAGTGAGTATCCCGCCTAATCCCGAAGAGGTAGAGACGAGATGGCCAACTTTGACACTTACTAGAGGTCAATTAACAATATTCTATAAGTGCGAGGATAATCATGGATTTATATAGAAGTTCTAATTGTGAAGCCAGAAAACAGGTAAACACCTTCAATAACAAATCAAGGCCTTCCAAAGTTTGTTCTTTATTATCTTATCAGTTTATATCAAGTCACGTAGGGCCAATTCCGCATTTAAAATTTTCAAGTAACAGATAAACACACACAAATCATGCCGAGGTCGACAGCCCGCTCCAACTCAAAAATGTAAATTGTGCACTGCCGAGGGTCGAGCGGCACGAACCATAGATGCATCTATTCTCACCGAGGCGTTCGGCCCGTTCCATAAATAAACACATATCCTGTTCGCGAATCATTCATGCGACGCAGGCACACATAAAGTACTTGCTCAAGTAGGAAACTAAGAGTTTATCGAGGATAATCATCCAAATAGACAAATTTCTCTTTTTAACATTTCAGGGAAAATTAATATTAAATCTCTTTTTAATTTCCTTTACCAATTCAAGGTAATTTAAACAATTCAAACTATCAATGGGTTCACAGTTAATCCAAGTATAACATGTTTTTTGGGTCCTAGACTACCCGAACCATAACATAATAGTAGCTACGCACGGACTCTCGTCACCTCATGCGTACGTAGCCCCCACAAAAAGGAGCACATAATCAATTATTTCACCTTTGGGGTAAATTCTCCCTCACAAGATTAGAAAGGAGACTCACCTCACTCCGAAGACTCATAACCGGAATTTCTACATTCTTCTGAAGACTTGCACCAACGCACAATGCTCCAAAACTAGCCAATTAACGACAAACTAATGAGAACATGCTCAAATACTTGTTAGAAATTCAAATTAAACAGATTCCTAACTCCGCTTAGTGAAATAACCAAAATACCCTCGGGCCTACGTGCCCGGATTCCGAAATTTCTCGAAGACATAGGTTACCCATGACCTTAGGAACTCAAATATATGATTTTCTCCTAACTCCATACTCAAGATCGTGACCAAAATCCAAGATTTCTAATGTCCTAGGTTTCCAACCAAAACCTCAAATTTACACTAATTTAAATGTCTAAAGCCGTATATAAACTTGTATTTAACTCAAAACCAGTAGAAATCACTTACCCAAAGCTTGGTGATGAAAATGGCGCTCAAAAGTTGCTCCAAGTCGGCTCCCATGGAAGAAAATGAGGTTAAATGAGCCAAAACCCGATTTTAAACCAGACGACCCTTCTATGCGATCGCAACCACAGCTCCGCGATCGCATAGGGCAAATCTGCTACCTCCAAATTCCTCATATGTGTTCGCATGAAACAACACCATGATCACATAGGTCCAGGTTTCCTTCTTCTACGATTGCATAGACCAATTATAGCCCCCTCAACTCTTGCTCTATGCGATCGCATACTCTCCCTTGCGATCGCATAGAGTAAAAATTTGCTGCACATATACTAGCAAACCAGTAGTCCTCACGAGGCGAAAATCGATCTGTTAACCATCTGGAATCCTGAGGCCCCCGGGACCCCAACCAAACATATCAACCAATCCCAAAACACATTACAGACTTGCTCGAGGCTTCAAATCATATCAAACAACGCTAAAATCATGAATTACACCCCAATTCAAGCTTAATGAACTTTGAAATTTGAAACTTCTATTTACGACGTTTAGACCTATCAAATCACGTCTGATTGACCTCAAATTTTGCACACAAATCATATTTGACATTACGGACCTACTCCAACTTTCGGAATTGAATTCCAACCCCGATATCAAAAAGTCAACCTCCGGTCAAACTTCCCAAAAACCTTCAAATTTCTATCTTTAGCCAAATGGCTTCAAAATGACCTACGGACCTCCGAATTCACTTCCGTTCGCGCTCCTAACTCCAGAATCACCATACGGAGCTATTCCTAGACTCGAAATCCCAAACAGACATCGATAACACTGAAATGCACTTCAAGCCAAACTTAAGAAATTCCTTCTAAAATGCTAACTTCCACAATAGGCGCCAAAACGCTCCCGGGTTATCCAAAACCCAATCCGGGCATATGCCTAAGTCCGAAATCATCCTACGAACCTGTTGGAACCTTCTGATCTCGATTCCGAGGTCGTTTACTCAAAATTCCAATCCTAGTTTATTCTTTCAACTTTAAGCTTCTGAAATGGTATTCTCCTCCCAAATCAACTCCGAACTTCCCAAAATTTAGTTTCGACCACGTGCACAAGTCATAATACCTAAAATGAATTTGTTCATGACCTCAGACCGCTGAATGACATGCTAGGGCTCAAAACGACCGGTCGGGTCGTTACATCCTCTCCCACTTAAACATACGTTCGTCCTCGAATGTGCCTAGAACTAAACCGAAGTAGTCTAAAATCACTGTTTAGCACCTCATGCACCTTCCCGTGCTACCACAACTTAGCCGAGCAAACTAGCTCGATAAATCCTGAAGATATTCCCTTTTATTCAAGCAATTAAGACTTAGAGCCCAATTCCAACATCTGAAATTCTATGCCAGGCCTGTTTGCAACATACGGTCACCATATCAATCACTACATGCTGTACTCAAACACGATTGCATAACTTTGTTGAATTCACACTTTGCATTACCCACTCGTAGGGCCACAATAACCTTTTTCTAATCCACTTAGTCAAAATCCTACTAATCTGGTGCTCCCATTGCACCCCATGACATATACATGTGACGACCCAAAGGGTCATCACCTGTTTTCCTCATCTGTTCTGTGCTTCCGAGGCCTTGAAAACCTCATTTTATATTGCCTCGATTTGTGTGCGCAGTCCGGGCACATAGCCGGAAAATTTTTGTGTTGAAATATGTGAATTCAGTGAAAAATTTGAAGAATTTTGACATTAATATTGATATAGTTGACTTTGGTCAACATTTTTGGTAAACGGACCCGGACCCGAGTTTGGACGGTCCCAAAAGGTCTGTTGAAAAATATGGGACTCGGGCATGTGCCCCGAGTCGAATTCCGAGGCTTAGAGCCCGAGATATGAATTTTTCTGTTAAATTTTTTTCTGAAATTATTAAGGAAAAATGAAAATGAAAATGAGATAGAAAATATAGGTATCGGGCTCGTATTTTGGTTCCAACACCTGGTACAGGTCTTGAATATGCGTTAAGCACTATCTGTAAAGTTTGGTCGAAATCGGACGTCGTTTGACGTGTTTCGGACCTAAATATCAAATATTAGAGGTTGATGAACTTTGAATAGAAAAGTGATGATCTTGGGGTTTAATTCGTTGATTTTGATGTTATTTTAGCGATTTGATCACTCGAGCAAGTACATAGGATGATATTGAGTGAGCGTGTGTGTTTGGTTGGGAACCCCGAGGGCTCGGGAGTGTTTTCGGAGGTGTTACGGGGTGAGTTTCCCTTAAAAATATTGCAGAAAACCTGCAACAGGTGCCCAGGCCTTTTCTTCATCGCGAACGCACTCTATCCCCCGCGTTCGTGAAGCACCAGAATTCCCTTTATCGCGTTCGCATACGACATCTCGCGTTCGTGTAAGCCAAAGTTGGGACCCCTGTACTTTCCTCTTCACGTTCGCATCTAGACCATTGCGAACGCATAGCCCTGCAGCCTTCCTTATTGCGTTCGCGTGGGCCTTCATGCGTTCGCATAGAACAACCCAGGACCTCCCCTGCCTTCCTTCTTCGCGTTCGCGTAAGGCTTATCGCGAATGCGATGCTTCCTAGCACTACCTCATCGCGAATGCGACACCACTGTCGCGAACGCGTAGTGTATTTTTGCCCAGTGAAAACTTTAAAAAATGGGACAGAACCAGTGTATTCGGATTTCTCACTCTTTTATCACGAACCCTCTCCTCTCCCAAGCCCTAGGAAGCCATTAACGCCCCCAAGCTTCAAGACCCTTTGAGTAAGTGATTCCCCGCTTATTTCTTTCACTTTTCTTCCATTAATTAACTAGTTTCTAAGCCTAAATCATGAAATCAAGGTAGAAATCATGGGTTTTGAGTAAAGTTAGGTTTTTGATAA
>MU716122.1:0-35567 GCA_026770625.1 Nicotiana glauca
TATATATATATATATATATATAGAAACCAAACTGAATATCAGGATAACACCGAATACACTCCCAAAGACCTGGGGGGGAGGGGGACATGAGTCTAGAGCCTCTAAGTTATCAAAATAATACATCTTCAGTAATACTGATGTTCTAAAATGCAGAAATAATAAAGTAATAGGGGAGGAGTCGAGTCCTGCGAACGTTAGGCAGCTACCTCGACAACTCCTGAGAAACTCTGAAGCAACAAATAGCTCAACTATGCTCCCGGGACACCTAAATCTGCACACATGGTGCAGGGAGTAGAGTGAGTACTTCCAACTCAGTGGTAATAAGTGTAAATAATAACTGAGCTGTAAGAAATCACGTAAGAACACTCCATCATGCTATATAGTACAGTACAACCTTTTGAACAAAATAGTAAAACCGTGAAAATCCTTCAGAAAAATCTAGCTCAGTTTAAAAATCTCTTTTAAAAATATTCTTTTTTTTCCAACAACAAGCATAGGAATGCGATATCAGGTAGTGTAAGTCCGCACACAAGTCAACCCCTCGGGCACAACACTCTATTTACAAATAACACCAGGGTATCTGGTACACAGTGCAAGAAATAGCATGGATGCCAATGATATGGGAGTGCTAAATGTCATGCCACAAAGTACAGACAAGAATCAATGCGTGAATGCAATGCAATGCACGTGACCGCTGCGGCGTACAACCCGATCCATTTGGGTACACGCGCTCACTGTGGGGGTTCAGACTCCGGAGGGGCTCCTACAGCCCAAGTGCAATATCAATATCACACCGCTACGGCGTGCAGCCCGATCCACACTCAGTCCAGATATATGCACGTAAGCCACACAGACACAGTCAAGTTTATCATTTTCTATTCCAATTATTAGGAATTATAGATAAAGTGTTTAAAATTTTAGAAAGTTACTAATCATTTCGAGACAGTGTTTAACTCAGGACTGATATCATGAAAACATGCTAAGCATCATGGAAACAATGATAATAATCCCTAAGGGATACAAATAATCGGACGAAGCCCAAAACATGGCAATCAGCCCAAGCCATGATAGCATCAAGTAGGTTTTAGTTAATCACACAGTAAAATCAACATCCGGGACGGACCAAGTCACAAACCCCAACGGTTCTATACCCCACGCTCATACCTGGAGTGCAAGTCACCACAATACAGTATTATGATGTGCAAATTCGGGGTTTCAAACCCTCAGGATATCATTTACAAGTATTACTCACCTTTAACCGGTGAATCTCTAGCTCGCGATGCCTTTTCCCCTCAATTCGGCCTCCACACGCGTCGAATCTAACAAAAATCAGAGCGAATGCATTACAATATGCTAAGGGAACAATACCCAATCAAAAACAATCGAAAAATATCAAAAATCTCGAAACTAGCAAAACCCGAGCCCCGGGCCCACTTCTAAAAAAATTACGAAATTCACATTACCGGACTCCTCGGCTCGGCACGAGTCTAACCATATCAAATTCATCAAAATCGGAGTCCATTTGACCCCTCAAATTCTAAGTTTACACTTTCTTAGGTTTCAAGCACTAACCTCCATTTTTACCCCTTAAATCCTTGGATCTTCAGTGTTTAAATCCTTGTTTTTACACCATAACAACATTATTCGAGTCTATATATTCATACCTGATGGAATCCCCTTCGAATCTCTCCAAATCGCCCAAAATCGCCTCTTCCCGAAGTCTAAAATATTTTCTTATCTTCTGAAATTCGCGAACACTGTTTCATTAAAACCCTTAAGCAATTTTCGCTTTTGCGGTCTCGTAAACGCTTATGCGGGATCGCTTCTACGTCCATATGACCGCTTATGCAGTTTTCATTAAATCCTTGGCCTTCCTCTTTTGCGCCCAACCATCCGCTTCTGCGGATCTCACCATTCCGCTTCTGCGACCTTATTTTCGCCTATGCGGACCCGCTGAAGCGATACCTCATCCGCTTTTGCAGAATTATCCCGGTCCCTCATGGACCGCTTATGCAATATCTTAGCCGCATCTGCGGAACTGCTTCTGCGGCTCCTTTTCCGCAGATGTGGAAATACCAGAAGCCAGGTGCACCAGACCTGCAACAAACATCAAGATTCTCCGTTTAACCACCTGAAATCACTCCGAGGCCCCCGGGACCTCAACCAATAGCACCAACACACCCCAAGACCTTATTCAAACTTGTGATGATCATCAAAACACTATCGTTAACATCAAAATCATCAAATTTCACCAAATCAAAGCCTAAGTTCTTCAAGAACTTCCGAAATGCATTTTCGATCAAAAATCCAACCAAATGATGTCCGAATGACCTGAAAATTTTCACACATATCCAAAATCACCCAACGATGCTACTACAACTCTCGGAATTCCATTCCGACCCTCAGATCAAAATCTCACCTATCAACCGGAATTCGCCAAAATTCNCCAGAATTCAAATCCGAGCCTTCTAACTATATAGTCAACTTCCGGTTGACTTTTCCAAAACAAGCTTCCTTCTAAGAGGCTAAGTGCCTCATTTTCAACTAAAACCAACTCAATTCTATCCGATTCATTCAAATAATGATATTGAAGCATAGAACACCATAATATGGGGAAAATGGGGCGGTAACTCACGTGACAACGTGCCGGGTCATCACAGGTTTCTAATCATTTCACTGTTTGTTCTAATATTGCCATTAGTCTTTGGCCCTGTCAATTTACAGAGATTAACTTATTTTATTTACCTAATTAGGGTTCAAAATTATATTTTCTTTTGAAATTGGAAGTTCTCTACGATTTTACTTATTTTTTCCTTATTTGTGACTCATAATTGGTACTACTTGCCTTATATTAGGTTACTAGCCTGATTTCTGAAATTTGATTGTTTTAACCGGCCCATAAATGATCTTTTATTTATTTGGTTACCTTATTAAAACCTCAAACTTGGCTGTTAATTGATTCTCTCTAATTTAAGGGGTCTTTCCCGACACTTGCTATGTTAATTGATTGGGTCTAGCCCTAATTAACTGGTTAATTTATTTGCATGCATTATTTGTGAACTCTTAACTTTCTTTGCCTTATTTGTTTTACTTTGTTGAATGATATATAAACCTCCCCATTTTGATTTTTTTGGAAGACACAAAAAACACACAAAAAGATACAGAAAGAAACACCTAGACACGCATAAACTCTTACTCATACACTCACAAGAATAGTTCTTTCTGTTACTTCTATTTGCTATTCTGTCTAGCCGTCTAAAAGCCAAGTCTAGACTCTTGGATCCCACTTGCCTTCACTTTCCTGTTTACTACCTCTTAACTGGTATGCTTCAATTTCTGTTATCATGCTCTCCTCTATATGCTATGTAGTCGTTCATTATGAATTTCAACATGCTTCTGTTTGCTCTATGTTCCTGTTTATTGTTCTCTTAACTAGCATGCCTTTATTCTTGTTAACTTATCTTGTTCTACATGTTAGTATGATTAGTTTACCTTAGCATGTCTCTATTTAGTCCATGACACTTGTTACTTGTTTATGAAAATTGCATGTTTAAATCCTATTACCCCACCTTGTTCTGTATGGCTGTTTGCCTAGTCATTTTAATTTCAGCATGTTTTCCTCTGCTTAATACCTGTCTGCATGATTCCACCTAGTGATAACCAGTAAATCAAGCTAACTCTAGCAATATGAACTTTTTTAATTACTTGGTTCCTATTTAGAAGTTGTTTAGGGATTAAGAGTGTGTGTGGTCAGTTCTGCCTATGATTCAAGTGTTCCTGTTTTATTGCGATTGTTTAATTATTTGTATCTATATCTTAACCAATATGCCGGAATATGGTTCCGTTATGTTTCTCTTCACTTCTGAAAAAATCAAACTGCTTTCTTTCTGAAACTGTCCCCTACCCTTATACACTATTTTCAAACTTCTACTCTTAGTTATCTAGGGTCCTACCACCCCTAGTATGAGCATTGCCCGAGGTCCCTGAGGCCTTTGGCAACTTTGACACACCAGAATCCAATGTGTGTGTTATGAACTACCTATGGACATTAGACTTGCTTGAAGGCCTGGCTTCCAAGTTGACATTGGGCCTGCCAAGGCTCCCTATAGTATAATGATTTTTTTATTGTGTAATTTATTCATAATCGTCTGTAATAATATAATAATCCTTGTAAAAACAGATATGTGGGGAGAGATTTTTATATATCTTTGTTGGGTTCGGGTAGAAATCATGCCTATAGGTTGTTGCGGTGATTCTTTATGACATTAAAAACCATGCCTATAGGACATATCTCGTCATTTGTAATCCTGAATTTTCACTTTTGTATCTTAGAAATCCTGCTTCTAGTCAGTTTATCAATTCTGTATCAAGAACCATATTTTTTCAAACACCATGTGTGCATTAGAGATCATGTCTCTAGAATATTTTTTTATTGAAATCGCTTGGCAACTGGTTAACGGCTTTACCCGCTTAGATATCATGCCTATACGAAATAAGTGTAAAAGATTTTCAACACTTAAATATCATGCCTATAAGAAATACATATTAAATCAGTCTTGACGCTTAGACATCATGCCTATAGGAAGTAAGTGTAAAAAATTAGTTTCTGTATTTAGATATCATGTCTATAGGAAATAATGCTTATAATTAGTTTTAGCACTTAGAAAGCATGCCTATAGGATCTATAAAGATGAAACCTCCCTGTTAAAATCAATCACCGGTTTATAAACTGTGGTCATTAATTAACAGTTTCAGGATTCTACTTTGGTCCTCACTTAGGCAAGCCTACAGGGTAATTAAGAATTCTGGGTCTATAAAAACTATGATTTCTTGCTGCCTGAAACACGACCAGATTCAGAATATTAACAAAAATCAGTAGGCAAACTGATAGATGCTACTGCCCGCTTTAATAAAACTGTTATGTATTCTGTTCATGCTCATCTGGATATCCTGCGTATAGGATCTTAAACTATAAATCTTTATTTGTTTGAATTGCACGCATTGGTTAATTGTGGAGATTAATATGAGCCGCTTTATTTGCTCCTTACATGATAGTCCTATCTGAATTTTGTTTGTCTCTTTGTTTTCTCATTTTTAAGCAATGTAGGTGAGTCTAGATCTATCCAAAATAGAAGTCCTAAACACCTCCAGGACCATAGGTAAGGTACGGATAGTGCACGCATAAGGTACGCATTAGAAGCTATTAGAACGCTTACGTAACAACTAAAAGATAGTAACAGGGTAGTAAAGAAGATGATGGCCTGTGTGCTAATGCTATGCGTAACACCCCAATTTGGGGAAAGTTACCAAGTATTGCATGAAAATGATCCTATAGGCTAAAAAACGTAGGATCCCTTTAATTCTTATTTTAAAGTAACTGTCTACTTGTTTTAAATTGTTTAAACCTTCCTTTAAAGACTAATTCACTTAATTGAGTTTGACCGAGACCCACCGTTGTGGACCTCGAGGGATGCCTAATACCTTCCCCTCGAGGTAATTGTCACGCCCCCTTTTTCCTCATCGCGGAGAAAGTCCGGGTTTGATGTTCAGGGGGGGGGGTAATAAATCATTTTCTTTGGGATTTGGGTATTTGAAGAGTCGCCACCTAACGGATTATGGTGCGTTATGGCACCTAGAGCAATTAGTTCTTAGACTAGTTTGCATTACCAGATATTTAGGGTAAGGGCTCGAAATAACCTTGAGGGAAAGGTGTTAGGCACCCTTCTCGGTCCACAACGGTGGGTCTCGGCCGAAATATACTTATGAATTAGTCCTTTAACAAATAAGTAGTTGAAACACATAATTGCAAATAAATCATGTTGGACATTGTATGGCTCAAATAATAAGACAAAGAATTTGAACAGGTTGTATACAAAAAAAATAAAGTTTTAGACAAAGGGAATTTGGGAAGGAGGGGTCCTAGGTTGGTTAACCTACAGGATCACTCCATGCAATGCCCGGCAAACACTCCTCAATGAGGGGCTACACATGACATTAACGCGTAGTCATCATATCCCGTTCTACCCAAGTCCCTCCCCTTGGTCATAGCCTAAAGTGTTCTAGTAACCTTGACAATGTCCTAAACGTGCACTACCCGTCCCTTCCTCGTGGTCCTAGAGGTATTTTAAGACCTTTATTTTTTGGACAACTCCAGACTTTCCTAAGGTTTTAAAGGATAAAAATCTAGGCGACAAAAAAGAACAATTAGGACTACATTTAAAGAAACAAGTTATAGGTCCACAGTTACCTCCTCAAACATAACAAATAAGTGCACGTCTTCAAACAACATTCAAATACTTAAGAGAAAAATCCTAGAACACGATATCTAGGTGAGCAGGGGTTATATAGTGTTGAATTAGGACAATATGTGAAAGATCCTATTTAACTTGCCTACTGCTTAAACCTGTTAAATATGAAAAGCTTTAAGTTGAAAAAATACAGTTTCAGAGTTGCAAAATTTAAAATCGCCCTATAAGATTGCCTAAACACAGAACAATGACGTCCTAAGAGCACGATAACTATGTTGATGTAGTAAAACAGTGAACAATTTTTCTTTAAAACAGACTCTTGAGTTCCTATAGGCATGCTGTCTAGTGATAGTAAATTAAGGCAGTGTTTGAAAAAAAAGGAAATGCATTTGAAGAAACAGACAATTGATTAGGCCAGTTTCAAGCGAACTAACATGAATTAGATCGACTTGTTTAAACTAAGTTGATTTTAAGCAAAAATTCTATTTTTAATTCCTATAAGCATGGTATCTAATATCAGTGAGACAAATGTAAATACATGCAGTAGCAGAAGTTGAACTCAATCACTTTACACTCTATAGGCATGGTATCTACTTATAAAGGTCGATTTTAACCCTACATACATGATTTCTAATGTTTTGAAAGTGAAACAAACATAGCAAGCATTAATACAATCCTATAGGCATGGTATCTACCCGAGTTACTCCACAGATATGTAACTACCCACCCCTTTTCACTAATCACCCCAATGTCATTTACAAATAATTATTACAGACCAGCTGAATCAATTACATAAATAATAAAGAAAAGAAGAAGTTAACTATAGAGAGCCTGAAGCAGGCCCAAATGACTTCCCCAAACCTACAATAGCCTCCAAATTCTATAGACAATATCACTGTCTAGGTACGTCAGAGTTCCCTAAGGATCTCAGGGATCCCGGAAAGTGCTCACACCTAGACTTTATAACCAGAATTGAATAAGTGCAGTGTGAAAGCGTCAGCTCCAGTGCATCAGAGTGCAGAGGGATCTCATATGAATCCCAAGGCAGTCATACACTGGAAGGGAATAACTTAAGGACCTAAGAGTAGAGTGAGAGTGCTTGACGTAGTTTAGAAAAGGTTTTAATAGGAAAGAAATATTTGAAAAGACTCAGTTGAAGTAGTTTTATAAATAGGAGAATTGTTCAGTAAAACATTTTTGACAAGAGATGCATAATCACACAAACAACAGATCAAACATAGAATCAAAACAGGTTCAACAACACTCAAATGACAAACCTTCACACATGGGTAATTGGGGGTGGGAAACACACAATACAAATAAATAGAAGTCTTTGCAATTAAGGGGGTAGCTAATAGTGCAAACAGTAATACATGGATCCAGGGGTGCCAATTAGAACATAGTTATAGAATTAGAGGTGCTTTAGGGGGTTCATGGGATCAGGGATTGCGAATGATACACCACAGTAAGAATTCCAGAACCAACACAGAACCAAACAACTTAGGCTAACAACATTGCTTTGCAAAGAAATGATCATACTAGAGACTAAATAGCAAGTAAACCATCATTCAAAAACAGAGTGGAGTCAAATTTAAAAATACTACAAGTTCACAAGACATACTGATCCTAAAAGTCATAAGACATAACTAGAGGAAGTAATAGGTCAATTACATGTTGAACAACAAAACAATAGATAGAAATAGATTAGGAATATGATGAACTGAAGCATTATAAAACACATTGGTTTGAGAGCTTGAATTAAAATTTAGAACATACCAGTAAAGAGAGTAAACGAAAAGTAGAGAACATGAGAGTACAATAATTAGACTTGGCTTGCAACTAGCTAATTTAGTAACGATAGTAAGTAACAAAGAAAGCAGAAGAGCTTTTGAGTGTATGAGAGATGTCAACTCATGTCTCTGTGTGTCTAAGACTGTAGAAGAGAGCAATATATATAGTAGTTTGAAAGCTAGGTAAATATGGTAAGAATCAGAATTGTGCAATAATTATAGAACTCAGAGTAAAATCAGCTTGAGTCCTCCCTTAATTAAGGGAATTAGTTTAAACGGTAAAGAGCATATGACAAGTAAGGAAAGAAATCATACATAGCTGGAGTATAACAAATAAGGAAAGACTTCAAACAGTGCAAGTATAGAACAAGTAATTAGGGCTAGGTTCAGAAAATTCTAATTAGGGAAATAATCAGTAAGAATCAAGTAACAATGCATACAAGGCAAAGGAAAATTAACTACGGGAAGCAAATCAATCAAATTGAGTAGAACGGTAAGAATAGAAGGTTTAAGGGAAAGTGTTCAAATTAGCCCAAGAAACAAGGAATTCAGAATCAATCAAAGAGAAAGTCATGAAAAGAGTCAACATGTTTAGCATATAAATAAGGTAAAACATGGATAGTCAAGAATCGACACATAACTCTAGCAAAAATAAAAGTTAAACAATACCGGTTCAATGAGAAAGATGCAAGTCTTGATGTGAACAGTCGAGATGAACACATGCACATAGAATCAGTGAAAGTCTAGACAAAGGAACTCAGTAGAAGCATATCAAGGCAAGACAGTCACGCGAAATCACAAGACCTCAAAACGAGAATCGGTTAGTCATGCTAATACTCGAAAAACCAAAATGAAGAACCCTAAAAAATTAGGTCTTTCAGCATTAGCGAGTGAAGGTTGTAGTAGTCTCATAGAATCAGTCGAAATATGCGAGAAACAGAAGTTTAAACACAAAGAATCATTTAAACAAAGTTTTAAAAAGAAATTCCAGAAACCCTAGTTTTAGAAGAAGATGAAAAACACTTGAAATCATATGATTCTTGTAAAGAATCTCAAGTATTATGTAAAACACTCGAGAAACAAACTCAAGTCATCCTAGATCTGAAAAGAAATTAGGGTTTCGAAAGAGACCCATAAAGAGATGAAGAAACCTGTCTAGAAACTCATAAATCGTAGCAAATATAGAATTATTTCGCTTGAAATCACACTGGAATAGCTAGGAACAACCAGAAGATGAACCTTAGATGTAAGTCGGCATGGCCCTAGGCCCTTAGAGAAGGCAAAAATGACATGAGAGAAGCCATTGAAGGCCTGAGAGGTAATGAGAGGTTACCGAAGATGGCCGGAGATGGGAGGTCGGTGTTTGAAGATTAGGGTTTAGGTGGAGAGTGTTTCGAGAGCATAAAGGATTTGGGCGGCGGGTGTATATAAATAATTTAGGGTTAGGGGTGCTTAGGAATAAAAAAGGAAGGTTTTAACGAGGGCTGTTGATCTTTTAGATCAACAGCCATGATCTGATGGGGTCTTCGGTCAGGTAGGTGTATTCGGGGCCTGTGTCGGGTAATTTAATTAGAAATTGGGCTGGGTATTGGGATTGGATTGAGTTGAATTTAGGCTGAAATTGAAATAAATTTAACTAAGTTTTAAATAGCCACTTTCAGTACTATACAATTTATAAAAATAATAAAATTATTTCTAAAAATATTTCGTGTACTGAAAATGATTAAAAATAGTTGTTTAATATTTTACAAATATAAAAGACCCTTTTATGCATTAATAACGTAACTGTAGTTGAAGGGAAGTAAGCTAATTTTCTCTCTGGAAAATGCTTGACCTCTCTTAGAAGAACCCTAGTTCCTTCCCCAGCGTACCTACAACAACATGCTACCTACTGCACCATCCAAGCCTCATGCTTGACAAAAAAAAAACTCAGATTAACAACACAATGCAACAACAACACAAGCCCCCGATGATACAGACTCCGATATGGAACACCTTGGAGCTATTAACATGAATTCGCAAGCCTACCACCAATACTTGAATGCCCAAACAATGGGAGATCAGCAAAATCCCCCAGAACAAAATGAAAACAAACAAGATAAAAAAGTTTGCTTCTTAACCAAACTGCAAGAAAATATAGAAACCTTTCAAACTAGAAACCAAATAGCATTGCAGAAATCCATCCTAGGTTTTGACACATCGGACGAAACTGATCACATCTTTGTCTCGGAAAATTTCATACCTATTACTTCTTAGGATAAGGAAAGAATATACAGATACTGGAAAAACTCTTTAATAATCAAAATCTTTGGCAGACGAGTAACTTACCAATTCCTCCAACAAAAAATACATGCTATATGGAGTCCTACAGAGCACCTAACATTGATTGACCTTGGGCATGATTACTATCTTATAAAATTCACCAGAGCTGGAAATTATGATAAGGCACTACACGGGGGACCATGGTTCATCGGAAATCAATTCCTCACTATAAGGAAATAGGAACCTAGGTTTATCGCCTCAGCAACATCACTAACCTTCTCAGTTGTCTGGGCTAGATTATCAGAGCTTCCAATGGAGTTCTATGACTACGAGATCCTCCAAAAGATAGGAAACAAACTAGGTAGTCTTCTAGGATCGATGCCTGAACATCCTCAACCACTAGAGGAAAATATGCAAAGGTATGCATTCTAACACCCATAGAGAAGCCCCTAAAAACACACATCATCATAGGAAACCATTACAAAAAAATAACTTACGAGGGGTTCAACCTTCTATGTGAATAATGTGGAAGACTGGACATAATTCAAATAATTTTCCTAATGCGATGCCTACTGTTGAACCTAAAACTATCAACAACAATGGAAAGAACATGGAAATTGATACCCTAACCAAAGAGATTGACCAATGGACCATTGTAACACATCATAAAAAATAAAAAAAACTCAGGCTACTGCTAATACTAGCCTGAACAATACACCAACTCTAACCAGGCAAGGCTCAAACGACAGTGCTAGGAACCAAGTCGATGAATCAAAACATAGTGATACCACATTATGACAAAACCAAAAATAAGAATTCAAAAGGAAATCAATGGCTAACACAACGGTCATTACCCAACCCCCTAACCAAAAAATCAGCATAGACTAAGCTACTAAAACCCTAGGAAGCCCTAGCCATTACACAAACCAAACCAAACCCTAGTACAAAAGTACATCGGACAATAATCATTTCCCTCAATTGTCAAAATACATCCTAACGCATTTAATGCCCCAATTCAATACCCAAGAACCCACATCCTCTGGAAACAACAAGGACAACGACCCAAACTCAAAAACAAGCGGACAATTCCTAAAAAACCTAGATACAATACCGAAACCTGCCGTTCAAACCCCAAACTCAACCAAAGTGAACATCTCAATGGATATTGACCTCCCCTTACCCGAGGCACCCCATCAACTTTAATTGGTGATTACAATCCCCCTAAACCAAAGCTTCATCTCCCCCAAAAAGTAGACATCAACTCACATGATATCATGTCAAAAATCATCCCAACAAAAACCATTGAAGCAATCATCTCAAACCAAAAAGATGAAACAAACAAAGTCCCATCAACCATGTACATCACACCCATGTACCAAAAATTGTACTCTATTTCTAACAACTCCAACGAGCTCCCATCACACAAAGACATCAAGTCTAATCTGCCAAAGAACAACAAACAACAACATGGCCAAGTTTCACTCCACCAACTACCAAGGGAACACCACAGAAACTGAAGGAATGTTTGGATGAGGCAACAACAAAGAACAACATTCTATTCACCATACCCACCCATGAATCCACCCGAGCCAATAATCTACACAACACCACCACTACCAATGAACTATGTTCCACATTCATGGCTGGAGTATGGGCTGACAGGCTTCGCCCTAAATATGAACTGCAGCTGGATGGTCAAGATATCACAATCTAGTTAGAGGATCTGAGCTACCTAGCTCAGATATTGACGGAGGGTTTGAGAATAGGGCTGGAAAACATAGCAAACAACCCTTGGTTGTCCATGTTCAAAAATCAGATGCCCACCCCCAGCAACCACCTTATCCTGGGGGTCCATCCAATACCATGAAGCAGGCAACCAAGGCCATCTCTTCATCCCCAATAGGCTTGAGCATTCAACTACCGTTATTTCAAGAATCCCTTCCCCCAAACCAACGCACAACCACCAATACCAAGCAACACATCATGTCATCAACCCAGTACTAAACATAAACCTAACACAAGTAAGATCAACTTAAACCCTAGCCCCAGCAACAACATCCAATAGTGCCCCTTCACTTGACCAAACACAAACAGAAGAGGGTGAAGAAGAGAAAGGATCATCGACAACAAGATGAGTGGAGTACGACATGATAAAGGACCCAAAGATGCTGGTGTTCATGGAAGAAAGAGAAAAAAGGTACATCTTACGCTGCCTACAAGACTTGAGGAAATTCTCGATCAATATACGAGTTCTTCAAAGCCCTCTGACAATCGACAATATGGGCAGTGATAATCCAAACTCTGTACGCACATCACTTGACGAACCAAGACAATAGGGCATGAGGGAGTCCACCCCAAGCAAACCCGCGGCAGGAACATGAGGAGACACCCCAAAACCCTAAATAGACCAATGAGTGTCATAGTTTTGAATTGCAGGGGAGCGGGTAATGAAGAATTCAGAAGGATCTTTAGATTAGCGTTAGATTACAACAGTCCTTTTGTGGTAGCCTTATTGGAAACAAAGTTAGAAGATCACCAAGCTATCGTGGATAACTTTGATTTCACAAAAATGACCCAAGTCGTAGCTCAAGGCAAGTCGGGAGGGATGGTTATGATGTGGAATGAAGCAGAGGTGACAGTTGATCAAGTTGCAAGCACTGATCAGGAAATTCATGCCATGGTAAAGGTAAACAATTCTCCCTACCAATGGCTTTTAACGGTTATTTATGCTAGTTATTTAATAGATGAAAAAAGTATCATGTGGAAAAACTTAAAAATAGTAGAAAACTCCGTTAAAAGCCCCCGGTTAGTCATTGGAGACTTTAATAAAGTGACAGGGGCAAACAAAAAATTCGGCGGCTTAACCGTTAATAATAGTAGGGTTTCAAAATTTATCAACTGTATCGACTACTGTGGGCTCCTAGGCCTAGGGTTTTAGGGAGCTAAATACACTTGGTCAAATAAGTAGAAAAAAATCAAAATCAATAGTAATGGAGAGGTTGGACAGATACATGGCCAACTCAAACTGGATTAATCTTTACCAAGAAGCCCAAGTAACCCACCTAACCAGGGTTTACTCGGGCCACTGTCCTTTGAAACTAGACTTAAAAAAATTGTATCCCGCAAAAATAAAGTCTTTAGAATAGAATCAACGTGGCTATCACACCCTTTCTTTAAACAACTAGTAGAAGACACTTGAAAAAGTCATGACACTCTACTAATGGCTATTGAAAATTTCACAAAAGATGTAAAAAACTGGAATACTAATACCTTTGGGAACATTTTTCATAAAAAAAATGTCACTATAGCTAGGCTCAACGGAATTCAAAATTCTCCTAAATATACTACTAGTCAATTCCTAAGAGACCTTGAATCCACTCTAACCGAAGACCTTAATGGGCTCTTAAAACTTGAAGAGGAGTTCTGGAAGCTCAAATCAAGAATACAATGGCTAAACGAGGGTGACGCAAACATTAAACTCTTTCACATTACCACCATGCAACGTAGAAGAAAGAATATAATTCTTAGCCTAAGAGATAAGGGAGGCAACTGGCTTTACGAACAAAAAGATATCATTCCATTAATTAGTGACTATTTTAAGAAACTTTTTACCACTTGTCAAGATTTCTCTCATTTAAATTAAACTCCAATATCATATTATGCTACTATCGATAGCAATGATCGATCTAACTTAAGCTTGGAACCTACTATCCGGAAAATTAAACAAGCAGTCTTCTCCTTTAAACCATATAAAGCCCCAGGACCGGATGTTCTACACCCTTTTTTCTACCAAAAGTTTTGGAACACAACAAAAAATTTATTAATCAATTTCTGTAAGGATACCTTTAAAAATAAAAAGACGGTGGAGGATATGAACAAAACATACATTTGCTTAATCCCTAAATGTCAAAATCCAGAGACTATAAAAAAAATTTAGACCTATAATCCTATGTAACACTGCCTACAAGACCATTACAAATATTGTAGTTAATAGAATCAAACCGCTCCTCCCAAAGGTCATACAGGGCCCCCTACCTCCTAATGAACAAAGTCTCCTTCTAAATTCCATCTTAGAGGAGGGGCTCTTTTAATCTCAACAATCTTTCCTTCAAGCTTCCAGAAACATTCGCAATAAAATTTTTAGCACCTATGTGAAACAAAGCGAACCGGAAATTGACAAATTTTCATGGGTGGAAGGATCTAATGGATTCTTCTCTACAAAGGCTGCATACCAAATTGTTGTGACTCAGTCAAAGTAGAAGAAAACCTGATCGACTTCTCTTGGTTATGGAAACTAGATACTCTAAACAAAATTAAATCTTTTCTATGGACGGTCGCCCACAATAGACTCCCCATATCTAAAATGCTTTTTAATAGTAAAATCACTACCTCGATCATTTGCAACATCTGTCAGAATGAACAAGAAGAAATGGAACACATTTTCTTCAACTGCCTTCACTCAAAACCTATTTAGGACCAATTGGGTAGCTTCTACAAATACCCAAACAAATCCCACAATGACCTCACTATGCACAACTGGTTAAAAATTCTTTGCCAATCAAAATCCACCTTTAACGGATATCTAACAAAGGCATATATCCTGCCTTTCACCCTTTGGCACATTTGGATTCATAGAAATAATCTTATCTTCAACAACAATAAAACTCCACTCTTGTTAAAAAATATTGTTAAAAGCACAACAGAGTTTAAATTGTTAACAGATTCTATTAAGAATCCTTGCTTTAGAACTACTATTTACATAAAATGGAAGCCACCCGATTCGAACACCTTCAAATTAAACATCGATGGATCAAGCTTAGGTAACCCAGGAAAGGGAGGCATTGAGGGGGGGGGGGGGAGGGGGATCTNCAATCTTTCCTTCAAGCTTCCAGAAACATTCGCAATAAAATTTTTAGCACCTATGTGAAACAAAGCGAACCGGAAATTGACAAATTTTCATGGGTGGAAGGATCTAATGGATTCTTCTCTACAAAGGCTGCATACCAAATTGTTGTGACTCAGTCAAAGTAGAAGAAAACCTGATCGACTTCTCTTGGTTATGGAAACTAGATACTCTAAACAAAATTAAATCTTTTCTATGGACGGTCGCCCACAATAGACTCCCCATATCTAAAATGCTTTTTAATAGTAAAATCACTACCTCGATCATTTGCAACATCTGTCAGAATGAACAAGAAGAAATGGAACACATTTTCTTCAACTGCCTTCACTCAAAACCTATTTAGGACCAATTGGGTAGCTTCTACAAATACCCAAACAAATCCCACAATGACCTCACTATGCACAACTGGTTAAAAATTCTTTGCCAATCAAAATCCACCTTTAACGGATATCTAACAAAGGCATATATCCTGCCTTTCACCCTTTGGCACATTTGGATTCATAGAAATAATCTTATCTTCAACAACAATAAAACTCCACTCTTGTTAAAAAATATTGTTAAAAGCACAACAGAGTTTAAATTGTTAACAGATTCTATTAAGAATCCTTGCTTTAGAACTACTATTTACATAAAATGGAAGCCACCCGATTCGAACACCTTCAAATTAAACATCGATGGATCAAGCTTAGGTAACCCAGGAAAGGGAGGCATTGAGGGGGGGGGGGGAGGGGGATCTTCAGAAAAAATGATAGTAAGTGGATTCTAGGCTTCAACATGTTCATTCCTCATGCAACTAATATCAACATGGAAGGCCTCACCCTTTTACATGGACTAAAAATAGCCATACAATAAAACATCATGCCACTAGTGGTTGAAACTGACTGCAACGCTTTAGTTAACTTGCTTACTAACGATAATTGTCTATACCAAAATTTGATTACTGATTGCTGATGGATGCTTACTAGAGCAGGGGAGCCACAGGTCACCCACGTCTTCAGGAAAACTAATGGAGTCGCGGATCTGTTGGCCAAGAATGGAAGCAACTCGACTTTATTTGGAAATCTTATGTTGTACTTCACACCGCCCCCTTTTGTTGTCTCTACTTTTAAACTGGACAAGCTAGGAACCTTGTGTCCTAGAATAGTCCCAACTTGTAATAACTTTTAAACAGGACAGAATAAATGTCTTCATTACCAAAAAAACCTAATTGTTCACTAATAGGGCTAATATTGCAATTATATGCAAATTGGCTTAGAAAAATATAAATGCAATTATAAAAATGCAAAAAAATATTTAAGAAATATTTTGGAATAAATATAGGATTTAGATGGTTAAATTACCACAAGAATAATTTGAAGTATAATTATTAGAAATTTTATAAGTAAAAGGGGAAGAAATAAATCAATTTAAAGCCTTTAAAAATATAGAAAAATTATAAAAAGCTTGTGCATGCTTATATATGCATATATGCTATTTTGAAAGTATATATGTGTATACAAAATATATAGAAAAAAACTGGGTATTAATATCAATTTCGAGCCCTTACCCAATCTATGGTAATGTAAACTAGTTTCACGAGTTAATTGTTCTAGGTGCCCTAACGCACCTTAATCCGTTATGTGGTGAATCTTCAAATCTCTTACCCAATTTCAAAATGAAAGGAGTTGTCCCAAAATGTCAAAACCCGGATTCCGCGAGGAAAAAGGGGGCGTGACACCATGTAACATTCTTTGCAAGATGGCCTTTTCATCACTTTTTAGCTATTGTTGGTCACCATTTTTCACTTAATCATCCCTTTCTTCAAATTTATCCATTTATATCATAATCTAAGCAATAATGCTAAGAAGCAGGGTAAAAAAATAGGGATTCAACAAAAGAATCAAGGTAAAAATATAGCTTCCAAACAAAAGGCTACAGGCTCAAAGGGCTAACTAGTGGTACAATATCTGAAAAGGCTAAAATTCACAAGACTTATCAAAGAAAGTCTATTATTATCTTCTAAACAGAGATATATTTTTATTTCACTTCAAAAACATGCAGGGCAAGTTCCAGACGAAGATACAAAACATGGAATATATGTAAGAAAATCCTCACCACACATGACACAAGTATCAGTCAAGACGGATAAATTCTACTATAATAAAAACTACTACATTTAAAAATGAGTACTACAACTAAGCTGAGATAGCACAGAAAATTACCCAGACAATCTCCTCACCCATACTTAAAATTGTGCATTGTCCTCAATGCACACTAAAAATAACAATAGTATAAAAGAGACTCCCTGGTAGGCCAAAGGTTGAAGCATTAGCACCATACTCAGACTTCTTCCAGGTATGATCCTTTGTGCGGGTACCTCACACCTAGTTTCAACCACCTGCTCGCTTTTGCACATGCCTACTGGCTTTGATTCCATGCTCCTACTCCTATAAAACACAAAAATAACACTACAAAGATAACACAATAACAAACAAATAAATAAAAATAAACAGAAATAGTAGAAATGTGTTGCCTCCCAACAAGCGGTTGATTTAACGTCGCGGCACGACTCCATCACCTTCGCTATTTTTCCTTCCACTTTGAGGATATGAATAGCGCCCCTAATTTTGCATAAATTTTTCTTTCATGTTCCTCGGGCGGTGGTGTAATAATAAAGGAACCAAGCAATAGGTATCACATCTTACACTTGTTAAATGAGGGATGTCATTTTGTCTTTTTGGTGGGGCAAATTTTAGAATGTAAAGGTCTTGTTCTTCATCTATACATCTCTCTAAAGGCTCGACCTCCATGTCTTGTGACGACCCAAAGGGTCATCACCTGTTTTCTCATTCATTCCGTGCTTCCGAGGCCTTGAAAACCTCACTTTTAGTTGCCTCAATTGGCGGGTGCAGTCCGGGCGCGTAGCCTTATGTTGAAATGTGTGCATTTTGTGAAAAATTTGAAGAATTTTGATTTTAATATGATTAAAGTTGACTTTGGTAAACGTTTTGGGTAAACGGACCCGGACCTGTGATGTGACGATCCCGGAGGGTCCATAGAAAAATATGGGACTCGGGCGTATTCCCGGAATCGAAATCCGAGGTCCCGAGCCTGAGAAATGAATTTTTGAAAGAAATTGTGTTTCTAAAATTAATATGAAAATTTGAAATGAAAATGAGTTAGAAAACATTGGTATCGGGCACGTATTTTGGTTCCGGCGCCCGGTACAAGTCTTAAATATGTGTTAAACGCTTTCTGTGAAGTTTGGTCGAAATCGGATTTCATTTGGCATGTTTCGGACCTAAATATCTAAAGTTTGAAGTTTATAAAGTTATAATGAAAAATGATGATTTTGAGGCTTGATTCATTGATTTTGATGTTGTTTTGGCGATTTGATCGCTCGAGTAAGTTCGTAGGATGTTGTTGAGTTAGTGTGTGTGTTTGGTTAGGAGCCCCAAGGGCTCAGGAGTATTTCGGAGGTGTTCTGGGAAGTTTTAGAACCTAGAAAAAGTTGCAGAAATTCTGAAATAGGTGCCCAGGCGTTTTCTTCTTCGCGTTCGCCCCCTCTCTCCCTCGTTTGCGATGCCTTATATTTTCCTCCTTCGCGTTCGCGTAACTATTCTCGCGTTCGCATAAGTCTACGGTCCCCTTCAACGCGTTCACATAAGGCCTCACGCGTTCGCGTAGTCCAAACTTTGGACCCCATAATTTTTCCTCTTCGCATTCGCACTTCTCCACTCGCGAACGCGATGAATTGCCTAGGTTACCCTTCGGGAACGCGAAGGGCAATTTTGCCTAGCAAATTTTTTAGTTCAAAACAGTAGCCATTACGAGATTATTCCCATTTTTCATAAACCTTGTCTTCTCCATAGCACATAGGCGATTTTTAGAGCTATTCTTCACCAAAGCTTCATAGGTAAGTGTTCCTAACTTCATTCCCTCTTAATTTGTTCAACTAATCACTAAATTCCTAGCCCTAAATCATGAAATCAAAGTAGGAATTAGGGGTTTTGGGTAGAGTTAGGGTTTTGGGAATTTTGGATGATTCAACCTCAATTTGGGGTCGAATCTTAAAATAAATTATATATTTGAACTCGTGGGGTTATGGGTGACTAGGTTTTGGTCCGAGCCTCGTGTTTGGACCATGTGGGCCCGGTGTCGAATTTTGGTATTTTTGGAAGAATGCTAGAAAATTCATATATAGTCTATGGGATGTTGCCATTGAGTCTTTATTGATATTATTGAATTAGTTATGCTTAGATATCATTATTTCGGAGTCGGATTGTAGAGGAAAGGCGGTATTTGAGGATTGATTGTTATTCTTTGGACCGAGGTAAGTGTTTGATCTAACTTTGGCTTGAGGGAATAGGATTAGAGTATTATTTGCTAATTGCTAAATGTTGAGTACGGTGTATAGGCATGGTGACGAGTATCTATACACCGGTGTCTAGCATGACTGTGAGTCCTTATTTGTGCTTATTTGGGATTCGATAGTGACTCTTCCTTGTAAATTGATGGTTTCTATATGATATGAGAAGAATTAGAAGGAAATGTGATTTGTAAACTCCTTGGAGTGTTGGCTCGATTTTTGACTTGATTATAAAGTAAGAAATTAACATAATAGAAAGAGATGTGATTATTCCCTTGCCGGAACGTTTTGAGTATCTTGATTATCTTCCTTGCCGGGATTGTTTGAACATATTGTTGTTGCTACCTTGCCGGGATTTAGTTGTTTTTATTTGTTCTCCCTTGCCGGGATATTTAATATTTTCTGTCTATTCCCCTACCCTGCTTGGTTGTGATTGTTGTTTGGGTGAGGAGGAGTGATTTTGCACGAAGGGTCATTCCATGCCATTTTTGATTATTTATGCACGAAGGAACATTTCGTGCCATGTTTTGATTATTTATGTACGAAGGAACATTCCGTTCCATGTTTGATTATTTATGCACGAAGGAACATTCCGTGCCATGTTTGATTATTTATGCACGGAGGAACATTCTGTGCCATGTTTTGATTATTTATGCACGAAGGAACATTCCATGCCATGTTTTGATTATTTATGCACGAAGGAACATTCCATGCCATGTTTGATTATTTATGCACGAAGGAACATTCCGTGCCATGTTTGATTATTTATGCACAAAGGGACATTCCGTGCCATGTTTTGATTATTTATGCACGAAGGAACATTCCGTGCCATGTTTTGATTATTTATGCATGAAGGAACATTCCGTGCCATGTCTTGATTATATTAGCACGAAGGGTCATTCTGTGCCATGATATGAGAGTTATGTGAGGAAAAGCATGAAGGTTGATGTCGTGCACTTTATTTGATTACTTATGGTGAGGATGAGAGTAAAAGCACGAAGGTTGATGCCGTGCAACTGTTGATTTTCCTGCTCTCATTAATTATTATTATTGCCCTGTTTCTTACTTAAATTTTTTATATCCGGACTGTACTCCCCCATAGTCTGTTTCCCTCCCTTTTAACTGTTTAATTTCTGTATTCTTTCCTTTGTTGCATATATATATAGTGAACTGCATAGGTTGATTTGGTAGTCCTGTTTAGCCTCGTCACTACTTCACCGGGGTTAGGCCAGGCACTTACCAACACATGGGGTCGGTTGTGCTGATGCTACACTTCTGTGCTCTTTTGCACAGATCACGGTACCGGAGCAGCTTTTGGTCCACAGCAGTAGGATATTGATCGGGAGCTGGTTTCAGTCCAGGGACTTACGAGGTAGCCTAGCTGGCGTTCGCAGGCCGAAGTCCCTTTCCATGTTTTCAGTTTGTTTTCATTGTACCGAGACAGACATTTATGTTTCATTCAAACCTTGTATTTAGTATTATCTAGACGTTCGTGAGTGTTGTGACACCAGTCTTGGGTAGAGGATTTGTTAAACTTCCGCATTTCTTTCAGTTAACTATGTTGAGACTTCCGCTTTATTATTAAATGTTTTATTATTTCTAATATTGTCAAGGTTCGTTAAAAGAGGTATAATTGGCTTGCCTAGCTCCTAATAGTAGGCGCCATCACGACTCCCGAGGGTAGAAAATCCGGGCCGTGACATGTCTCCATCCAAACATAACGTAGAAAAATGTGTAGAATGAGGACCAACACGCCCCAAATCTAAAATTACATTATTTTTGACATCCTCAATAATGTATGCCTCCTCAACCTCGGCCATCATCAACAAAAGCATGATCTAATGATTGGTGTTCTCGTTTTAGCTCCTCAATTTTGCTTAGAAAATATTTTTAGCTTCACACAACTTATCACTAAATTGTTGGGCATTACATGCATCAACTTTTTCACTCAATTGAGCCTCCAAGTTGCGAATAGAACTGCCAAATTGGTCGATCTCTTGTCCCAGTTCAGCTCTTCCTTCTATAAAGTGTTGCATCCCATTTTGTAATTTTCTCACGAAACCTCCATATTCCTCTAATAATTTCCCGTGCATATCAAGAATGCAACCATCATATTCCACATTATCCAATTCGTTACTCCTATCAAACTCCCAACAATTATTAGAATCAGCATAAGAAGGTATTGGAGTAGGGTAACAACACTTAGGATAATATCCAATTGCCACCACAAATAGTACAAGATTGAGATGGTGCACACAACTCAGTCATGGGGATGTTTTTATAATATTGCCACAAGTGAGGCCCTTTACAATATGGACAAGGATCACAAATACAAGAATACTTACTATCCCACTACTTTTCGTTTAAAGATCCCATGTAAAAAACGTATAATATTAACTACACTAAACGAAAATTAAAAACTTAAATAGATAAAACGTAAAAGTAAAAATCAAATCTAGTAAAATAATTAATATCTAAGTCCTCGACAACAGTGCCAAAAACTTGTTGCTTCCAAACGCACACACAAGTATACGTGGTCGACAAGTAATATAAGATTATAAGTCCATATATCATACCCACATGGACTTGTGATTAACTATCAGCTTAATTAAATTAAACAATTAATCTATTCAAGCAAATAGTAAAATCTTAATATTTAATTAAAATTTAATCTACAGTAACAAATTAAGAGATTAAAGAAAACAACGACAAGCTTAAAGACGAATTCAATGGGAGAGAATATTCTAGAGCTATGTCTTAGCTAACAATCCTGTTGAGTTTTCTACCTAAATTGTCTAATTAATTTATCTAGTTTATTGATTGACGGGTTTAATATTGCTCGTAATCTTCTCCCGAAGTACAACTCTTCTATTCAAGCTAACGTACCGCCTATATTCCTATGGAATTAGGATTAACAAAAATGCATTTATAATTTTCATATAATAACCAAGCAAGGCGATTAGTGGTTGCAAACATTAATTTGTGCCTTTATGACTTGGGCTCTTATTGAGAAAGAGAGTTTGAGTTTAGGAAAATTAGTCCAACAAGGAATTGGGGTGTATTCAAGAGATTGATAGCCCAATTAAAAGGTTAAACCTAGAGATAGTAATACCTGACTTGAACCTTTATTGCTTGCACAAATCTTGACACCCAATTAGTCTTGAGAAAGTTAATTAGGGCAAAGTCACTCAAGCTATCGAGAGGTATAGAGTCGAGAGGTATAGAGTGAGTAGTTTCGTGCATTGGTTATATCGCAATCCCCAATATATCATCTTTTCCTCAAGCACTAGAATCCGTCAAATATTCACCTAGGAGAAAGTCGCTTCCCTAGTGCCTCGTTATCCATTTAGAAAACCCTTCAAGCATTACTTTTTAGTTTAATTTAGCATCTCTTTAGCATAATATTAGAAGTAACAAACAACAAACATGATTGGAAGTATAATTAATAGCACTACACATTGCTAATTTAGATAGGAAACCAAATCCCAACTAATTCTAGCTCCTTGTGGATTCGATCCTGACACCTTGGCACCCTGAAGCTGGTCAAATAAGTGATCAATCATCGGCAATAGATACTTGTTCTTGATGGTGACTTTGTTCAACTGCTGGTAATCTATACACATCCTTATCGATCCATATTTCTTCTTCACAAATAACACGGGCGCACCCCAGGGCAAGACACTAGGTCTAATAAAGCTCCTATCAAGCAATCTTGTAACTACTCTTTCAATTCTTTCAACTTTGTCGGGGACATACATTATGGCGGAATAGAAATGGGCTGAGTGCTCGGAGCCAAATCAATATACAAGTCAATATCCCTGTTGAGTGGCATCCCCAACAGGTTTGCAGGAAACACTTTTAAAAACTCACGAACAACTGGTACTGAATCCATGGAAGGAACCTCCGCACTAGAGTCATGGACATAAGCCAAATAAGTTAGACACCCTTTCTCGACCATATGTCGAACCTTCACATAAGAGATAACCCTACTGGTAGAATGGCCAGGAGTCCCTCTCCAGTCTAATCACAGTAACCCAGGCAAGGCTAAGGTCACCATATTGGCGTGACACTCTAATATAGAATGATAAGGTGACAGCCAGCCCATACTCAAGATAAAATCAAAATCTACCATATTGAGAAGTAGAAGATCTACACTAGTCTCAAGACTCCCAATAGTAACCACACACGAACCATAAACACGATCTACAATAGTAACATCTCCCACAGGTGTGGACACATACACAGGAGCACTTAAAGAATCATGAGGCACAATCAAATATGAAGCAAAATAGGATGACATGTAGGAATAAGTATAACCCAGATCAAATAGAACTGAAACTTCTCTAAGGCGAACTGAAACAATACCTGTGATAACAAGGTCAGATGACTCAGCCTCAGGCATTGCTGGGAAATCATAGCATTGAGGCTGGGCCTCATCACTCTGAACTACATCTTTAGGACAAGCCCTAACTGGCTGGGCTCCACCTCTAGCGGCTTAGCCTCAACCTCTAATGGCCTAACCTCCACCTCTAGCTGCCTGACCCCTACCTCTAGCTAGCTGAATGGACACGGGACCATGGTACGAGAACCCTAATGCTGTGAGTTGCTCGATGCCTCAGGGCAAAATCTAGAAATGTGCCTCGGATCACCTCAAGTATAATAAAAACTCGACTGCTATGACTGCTGACCCTGAAACTGACACTGTTGACCTGAGTAACCACCATGGAAACTCTGGAGCAGAGGTGCACTAATAGCAGTTGGTGGTGCATTATAGGCTAGTTGGTCGGAATAAGACATATGAGGGCCACGATCACCTGAAGCACTGTGGGATGCCTAGAGTTCTAAATAAAATGGCCTGGGAGGTTGGCCTCTACCAAAAGTACCCCTGCCTCCAGATCAGGCTCCACTGAACCCACCGAAATTACAAGGCCTCTTATCTGACACCTAACCTCCCCTTTGTGAAATAACCATCTCCACTCGCCTAATGACATTAGAAGCTGCCTGAAAAGAAATCTCACTATCGGTATCCTTGGCCATCTGCAACTTGATAGGCTAACCGAGTCCCTCAATAAACCTCCTCAACCTCTCTCTCTCTCTCGGTAGGAAGCAAAAGAATTTCATGACGGGACAGATCCACAAATGGGTCTCATATTGAGTGACTGACATACTGTCCTGCCAGTGACACAAAACGGCCTACGATAATCCTCTCTTAGTATGACAGGAAGGAACTTCTCAGAGAAATGGTCCCAAGTAAGAGCAGGTGACCCAGCTAGTCTGGTCGATGCAAAATCATTCCACCATCTCTTGGCGAAACCCATCATTTGAAACACAGCAAAATCAACACCATTATTCTCAACTATCCCATCTTTCGTAGCACCTCATGGCAGCGGTCAAGATAATCCTATGGGTCCTCAGAAGGTACACCACTGAAGTGAATTGAGAAGAGCTTGGTAAACTTGTCCAATTTCAATAAGCCCTCAGAAGACATGGCTAGTCTATCACTGGCTTGTGTCGCAATAACCGACTGAACTACCCCAACTGGCTGGGCTGCTGAAGTCTGATACTGGGGAGCCATCTACTCCGGAGCGTGAGTCTATGCTCCTCCTCGACCCTAAGAGACAACTCGTGCAGTAGGAAATACACCGGACCTGGGCTACACTATCCATAAGGCCCACCAAACGGACTAAAGCGTCCTAAAGCACTAGGTGGCGATGAACCCCTCGGGGACCCGAGCTAGTCCAACAGGTACAATCTGGGTTGGAACCTTCTCATCAAACTCCACCTAGGGCTCCACTACTGGTGCTGCTGCTAGATCTCTACCCCAGCCTTGGCCTCTAGTACGACATCTGCGTCGACCTCTGCCTCTTGTAGGAGTTGCCACTAGGGCTTCGGCTGTTGTCCAGCTGAAGATGCAATACATGTTTTCGCCATCTACGAGGGAACAAGAGTAGAAGAGTTCAATTAGCAATGAGAGAACAAAATCGCACGTCAGAGAATAATAGAAGTGAAATTTGTTCGTAAACTTCATAGCCTCTGGAAGATAAGTACAGACATCTTTGTACCGGTCCTGCAGATTCTACTAAGCCTGCTCGTGACTTGTGAGACCTAGGCAACCTAGATCTCTAATACCAACTTATCACAACATGAAATTTCCATCTTCGGGACCATGATGGCGCCAAACATTTTACTTGCTAGGCAAGCCAACGTTAGAGGATTTATAAGACAATTTTAATCAATTCCTATAAATAAATGAATTAAGCTAAAATAAAACTAAAAATGAGTGCATATCTAATACAACCCAGATCTGGAGTCACAATTCACGAGCTTCTAGAATTTTTAGAAACAGTCTGAAATAAGTGCAACCGTCTTGAATGAAAAGAGTAGTAAATAAGGGAAATGGAAGGGGACTTCAAGGTCTGCAGAAGCCAATAGATCTACCTCGAGTCTCCAAGTCAGCCAATCTGAGCTGCTACGCCTCACGAACAACTAGGGTTAGTACCAAAGTCTGCACAAGAAGTGCAGAGTGTAGTATGAGTACAACCGACTCCATGTACTCCTTAAGTGTCAAGCCTAACCTCGACGAATTAGTGATGATGCTATGACAAGACACCCATGTAAATAGCATGTGTAGACAAAATATACGTACAAGATAGCACAAGATAAAGGCTAAAAATATACTATTGGGAGGGGACATGAGGAAGGGGTACAATATACGATAAAATACAACAGGAAAAGATAACTAGAAAATTCAATATGCCTTTAACTAGTAAAATGGATAAACATAATGAATAAAAATTGCTCGGCATCACCCTTCGTGCTTTTACTCTCAATCTCATAATGGAATAATAATACTACACAATATCACCCTTCGTGCTTTTACTCTTACATTCATCATAAATAAATAGATACGGCACGATATCACCCTTCGTGCATTAACTATCAAAATATTGCACGGCATCACCCTTCGTGCATTAACTCTCACAATATGGTACGACATCACCCTTCATGCATTAACACTCTCCCTTACAATATAACAATGAATATATAACAACAGGGAGATAGAATGAGAAAGAACAAGCCTTACATCCAAATGGTTCCTCAATACCAACCTCAATTTTTGAAACAATACTCAATTATAACAGAAAGCCCATAAAGGCAAAAAGAATGGTCAATTTGATAAGTAACTAGTCTAAGCATGGAGAACATTTTCAAAGTAGGCAATAATTTACAAGGAACAAGTCCCACCTGCATGCATTAACACAACACAACGCATAAGTACTCGTCACCTCACATATACGTTGTACGCAACATCTAAACATGTGAGAAATAGGCAAACAAATCCTAATCTCTTAAGTCAAGGTTAACCACGACACTTACCTCGCTCCAAGAATCAACTCAAAGCTCAACCATAGCTTTGACTTTCAAACAAGCCTCCAAACTAATAGAATCTAGCAAATTACCAACCAAACGATTCACATTAAGCGTTGTGAAGTACCCACGATGGCAAAAGATTTAATTTAGGTCATTATTAAAATAGTTAACAAAAGTCAACTCCCAGACGCGCTTAGTCCAAACCTGAAATTCGGATTAAAACTCGATTATCCATTCACCCCCGAACCCGATTATGTGATTTATTTTAAAATCCGACCCCAATTTGAGGTCTTAATTCCAATTTTACAAAAATTCAAAATTCTACACAAAACCCCAATTACCACCATAAAATACTAGATTTTAGGTTGAAACCTTATGAAATGTAATGAAACATTGAAAGAAAATAGGGTTGAATCACTTACCAATGGATTAGGGAAGAAGGATTCTTGAGAAAATCACCTCTAGGGTTTTCTTATTTTGAAAATTTGAATAATGAGAGAAAGTCCTGTCTAACTTGAATTTGACCAGTTGCAGATGTTGCAATTGCGAATCCCGCAAATACGAGAAAAACTTCGTAAATGCAAAGTCTCACATTTTCTGTTATCATCGCAATTGCGAACAATGGCCACTCCGCAAATGCGACCGTTTGATCGCAAATGTGATCACTGTCCCCCCAGCCCTACTTTGCAATTGCGAAGGATTGGTCCCTAATGCGAACCATGTAGTGCCCAGCTATTCTTTGCAAATACGAGGAATAGATCGCAAATGCGAACATGATAGAGGTCGCAAATGAGAAGACTGACCTCGCAATTGCGAGGTCTGAGGCCTGCACCCGAGTTGAAGAACACCGGCACATTCCTAAGTCCAAAATTCACTTCGTAGCCTATCCAAAACTCGCCCGAGCCCCCGGGGCTCCAAACCAAACATGCAAATAAGTCCAAAAAATATCATTCAAACTTGCTCGCACAAACAAATCGCCAAAATAACATCTAGAACTACGAATTGAGCACCAAATCAAAAGAAATTTTCAAGAAAACTCATGAAATTTTATTTTAACAACCGGACGTCCGAATCACTTCAAACCAACTCCGTTTCTCACCAAATTTGATTCACAAGTAATAAATATTGTAATATACCTATACCGAGTTCCAGAACTAAAATACGGATCCAATATCAATAAAGTCAAACATTGGTCAAACTTTTAAAGTCATTGAACTTTAAGCTTTCAAATTTCAACTAAAAGCGATAACTCGAGCTAAGGACCTCCGAATTCGATTCCGGGCATACGCCCAAGTCCCAAATTACGATACGGAATCGTAAAACATGTCAGGGTTTATTTTCTCAAAGCGTTGACCAAAGTAAACTGAAATACATTTTAAGGCAAAAAATTAATATTTTGTTAGTTTTAACATAAAAGCTTTTTGGAAAATACCCGGACTGAGCACACAAATTGAGGAAAGAAAAATAAGTTATTTAAGGCTTCAAAACACAAAATAGATTCTTAAACACTAGATGATCTATCGGGTCATCACATATAGTTTCCTTGTATGATCTTAAACATACTATACAATTTCATTTGATCAACGTTGCTGTAACTGAATCTTAATTAAATAAAATTACATGACTCACTAGACATTATATTAAAATTGTATAGAAAATTTATTGCTGAAATATTTTGCTATATTATTCAGAAGAATAGCAACACATGTTGTATGTAAAATAGAAAAGTAAGTATTACTAATACAATACTGTAACGACCCAACCCGTTGTTACGGGAGTTACCGCCCTGTTTTCCCCGTTTTATGCTTTTATATGTTTCATTATATGTGTTTGGAGAATTTGAAGTAATTCGGAGAGAGTTCGGTTAGAAATGTAACAATAAGTCTCTTTATGAGAAGGTAAGTTTGGAAAAGTCAACTGAATGTTGACTTATGAGTTAGAAGGCTCGGAACGGATTTTCGATGATTTGGCTAGTTTTGGGGGATGATTTGTGACTTAGGAGCACAATCAGAATTGAATTTGGAGGTCCGGTGTAGAGTTAGGCTTGAATTGGCTAAGGTTAGATTTTGGCGAATTCCGGATGGTAGTTGAGATTTTGATCCGAGGGTCATTCCGAGAGTTGCAGTAGCTCCGTTAGGTGATTTTGGATATGCTTGCAAAGTTTCAGATCATTCGGAGGTGTTTAGGTCGGGTTTTAGATCAAATGCAAGTTTCGGAAGTTTTAGTTTAACTTGGGCTTGAATCCGTGGTAATTCGATGTTTTTGATGTTTATGATAGTGTTTTTATGTTACAAGCAAGTTTGAATAAGGTGTTGGGATGTGTTGGTGCTTTTGGTTGAGGTCCCGGAGGCCTCGGGGGTAATTTCGGGTGGTAAAACGGGAGTTTTGGAGTTTGTTGCAGGTTTGGTATTTTGCTGGTTCTAGTATTTTCGCATCTGCGGAAAGGGAGCCGCATAAGCGGTTCCGCAGATGCGGTTAGGGTGATCGCAGAAGCGGGCATGGAGGAGGCTTGGCCTTTTCGCATATGCGGATGGGGTTCCGCAAAAGCGGTCACCACAGAAGCGGTTATGGACTGCAGAAGCGGTCCTGGCAACTTAAAGGAAAATCGTAGAAGCGGTTTATTGGCCGCAAAAGCGACAACCGCAGAAGCGGTCTGGTTTTCGCAGAAGCGAAAATCGCAGAGGGGTTTTAATAAATAGTGTTATCAAATTTCAGAAGTTAGAAAATATTTTAGACTTCGGGGAAAGGCGATTTGTGGGCGATTTTGAAGAGAATTCGTGGGATTTCATTAGGTAAGAGTTCTTAGACTCGGATTATGTTGATATGATGTAAAAACATAGATTAAACTATGAAAAACCCAGGATTTAAGGGGTAAAAATGGAGGTTAGGGCTTGAAACCTAAGAAGGTGTAAAGTTGGAATTTGAGGGGTCAAACGGACTCCGATTTTGATGAACTTTATATGTACGGACTCGTGGCGAGATTGGGAATCCGTTGGTATGATTTTCAGAATTTTTTGAGAAGTGGGCCCGGGCTCGGGTTTTACCAACTTCGTGAATTTTAATAATTTTCGAGTATTTTTGATAGGGTTGTGTTTCTTTAACCTGTATTTATGTATTCGCTGTAGTTTTGACTAGATTTGACGTGCGAGGAGGTCGATATGAAAGGAAAAGGCATTGTGGACCAGTCTACGGCCGGTTAGAGGTGAGTAGTTGGTGTATATGGTGGCCTGAGGGTTTGAAACCTCGGCTTATCACATTGTGACACTATTGTAGGGCGTGACTCGCACCCCATGGCAGGTGCGGGATTGGTTATGACTGGGGATTGTGACTTGGTCCATCCCGAACAAGAATGTTTCTATATTGACGACAGATACGCACCCTGTATTGAATATATCTGGGCTTATTGCTGTGTTTGGGGCCTTGTGCCGATCTGTAGCATCCTCAGAGGATGAATATCATTGTGATAACATGTTTTGTATAATCATTGATCTCAGTCTGTGTTTAATCACTGTTATGAAATGCTAAGTCACTTTTCCTGAAGTTAAATATCTAAATATTTTTATTGATAAATTGGAAACTGGGAAGTTAATTGAATCTGTGTTGACTCATATGCATATTGTGGACTGAGTATGGATCGGGCTACGCGCCGCAGCGAATATTATAATTATATTGCGCTTGGGCTGAAGGAGCCCCTCCGGAGTCTGTACATACCCCCAGTGAGCACCGTCGACGTTAAATGGATCGGGCTGTACGCCACAGCGTGTTCATGTGAATTGCATTCATGCATTGTTATTTATTTGATCTAGCTATGATTACCTGTTGCTGTTGGTTCATAGTAAGGTGTCGTATTGTTAGTTTTAGCTTTGCTTTGTGGCATTTCGTGGATTTCTTATCTTCAGACATTTTATATGCTTATTACTCACTGAGTACTTAGTACTCACCCCTACTCCCTGCACCTTGTGTGTAGATTCAGGTACACCGGAGGCTTAGCTGAGCAGTCTTTGTTTCCAGATCTTATCAGAATTGTTGAGGTAGCAGCTTGACGTTCGCAGCACCTGACTACTCTTTCTATTTCAGTTTTATTTATATATACATTTCTAGACTTGAGTATTTCGTTCAGATATTGTTATCCAGTTTTGTTTAGAGGCTCTAGACTCGTGACCCCAGATCTTTTGGGAGTATTTTTATCAGACTTCGTATTTCTCAGTATTATTCTTCTATAAATATTGGATTATTATTCTAAAACTATTATATTCTCCTTAAATTGTCGGTTTTGAGATTTATTGTTGAATTGGGAGCGACTGTTGGTCAGGCTTGCCTAGCTTTAGGGTTGGGCGCCATCACGACCGGGTTTGGGTCGTGACAAGTTGGTATCAGAGCCTAGGTTACTAGGCCTCGCGAGTCATGAGCCGGTTTAGTAGAGTCTCGCGGATCGGTACGTAGACGTCCGTATCTATCCTCGGGAGGCTACAGAACCTTTAGGAAACACTTCACTTTCTTGGAATTCTTATCGTGCGTATTTGATTCAGCTTGAGATATAACTCTTGAAATTCCTTCCACACGTCTGCATGCGCACGCGAGCGCTCAGTAGTATATTTGCCTTGATGGCTAGTGATTCCCCGATCGAGGAGCGAGGCGTAATCTCCGTTGAGTTCATGTTGGGCTAGTCTGGAGGACTTAAGGCTGAATCTTCGCCTATGGCTGGAGCACCGAGGTGCTGATTTTGCGAGCTGGTATTATGAACTTATATGTTCAGTATTGCCCCTAATTGTGGGAATGTCGGCTAGATAGCTACGTGATGAGTACATTGGGGTTGTGTGGTGTGTCTATATGTCTTGGAAGAGTCGAAGAAGGACTGCTAGATGATAGATGAACCATTAAGTGTTTGATCTCCCTTGTGATTGGATGTGTTGCCCCGAGTTGTGGGTGCGTGGAGAATCTTTCCAGTTTCCCTAGTTGGGAGCGAAGTACATAGCACGTTGCGAGTTGAGTTCAAATCCAGGAAGATTATACGACCGTGTAACGTATATGATGGTGGAAGGCATGCTGAAATACTGAATTGAGGCGAAGCAGGTAGGATATCTCCTGCGGGGTGTCCTTAAGTGGTATGATCCTTATGTGTATGTTAGAAGATCTCATGTGTAATTCAAAGGTATTTTCTATGCGTCGTGATTCGAATAGGTGCAATGCATGTCCATGTATCAATTTTGATAATATAATACAGGTAGTATTGAGATTAATGTTGTTGATATACGTTGTGATGTTTTGTCGAGTTGTAGCCGTGTTGTTAGGATGGTTTTGGTGATTCTCTAGCAGGTGGATAGGCCCAATTACAAAGGAAACTCTGCCGAAATTTTTGAAAAATTTGGGACTTAGTAAAAATTTGGTCGCCGAGAGAGTAGGCTTAACTGTTATGTGAGTGAATGCAAAAAAACGCAGAAGAGTTAAAATTCCAGATGATTTGTGTTTCCACAACCTTATGAAAGAGCGAGGTTAATTTCACTATGGTATTTACGATAGCAATGGAGCATACGCGTTATGAGTCTAGTGAGTTGTGATATATGGCTTCGAGCTAAGTTGGGGAGGTTGCTGTTGATTAGCAGATTGTACAGTTATGTACTATGTTAGTTCTAATTTGATGCATGCTGGTGAATCAGTTCTAGTTGCGGAAATTAGATCGAGAATGACACGAGTGAAGGAAAATTTTTGACAAGACGTCAAGAGATCGGATGGGCAGGAAAGAAGTTTCGATGGTTAAGATAAATTGGTATTGTCTTTAGCGTCACTTGAGAGCGGTGTTGCATCCGGGTTAGTGATTCTTGATCGCTTTACAGAGTTAGTACGACCGATGGTTTGGAGGTACGCTCCAGATATTGTTGTGGTAGGTTGTGGGAGTGTGTTCCACTGGAAGACTTTATAAGTGTGACATGTGATCACTTGATTGATTAAAGATGTAAACCAAGTATGAAGTTTGAGATGATGTCGTTAAATTAAAGATTCATGCCTGGAGGGCACTTGGCATATTGGGTTGTGAACTGGGGAGGATTACTCCGATTATGATGGTTGCTCTTGTGTTCTATGAAGAAAATGGAACTTATTATGGACCTTTGAAAGGTTATTAGACTAGTTCAGTGTGATCAGAATCGGCTTGAAGTCGGTGGATAGACTTAATGTGAATAATGGCTCTATATCAGGCCAGATGTGTGCATTTTTGTAACGCGGTCCTCGTGGAGGAGTAGTTAGGTTGATGTTTCTTTGTCAGATATTTCGCGTAGTGATGCATTGCGCTGTGTGAGTTGTGTGATGGCTTGAGAGACGGCTATATGTTAAGAATCTGCGTAGGAATGACGTTATATGAGCATCTTGGCTCTTGAGATTCAGATTGTACATCGCACCTCAGTTGTGCTTGAGTTTTGTAGCTTATAACGCTATATGTCCCTCAGAGATATTATTATGCACTTAGCATGCGTACGACCGATACTCGGTATTATGTTGTAATGAGCAAATTTGGCTCGATGTGCATCTCCTTATGTGAGATCTATGTGTGGATCGGGTGGCACGCCGCCATGGGTATGTTATCTGGATCAGGTTGCACGCCGTAATAGTGTGATATAGAGTATAGTTTTCTGTATGCCATCTTTGTATGCCTTGCTTCCTGTTTTTCCAAGGAAAGTCTGTATTAGTGCGTAGGATTTGATAATTCCTTCCAGAGCTCGTTTTCTTTAGTACCGCATTCGAATGGGTAGCCTATTGGCACATTGGGGCATCATATGTGATATTTAATTATGTCTGGAGTGGATTATTGCCCGAGCAGTTCGTATTGGGTGAGACGAGATCATTGAATTCGAGATCGGTGCAATCTGAGTATATGAAGTAAAGTAAAGATCTAAGACCATTGTTTGGTTCATAATAAGGTGATAGTTCTTGCCAAGAGTATAAAACTAATGAATTGTTGTCTAGACGGTGGCTAAGAATGTATAGAGATCTCATCCGTCGTGTCAGTATTGTAAGAATTTGCACAAGGCATGTGTATGTCATGCAGAGCATGGGATGTGTAGTGATTCCTTCTAAGTGATTAGATAAGAGAGCTTCAGATGATTAGGGAAGATGGTATTGCTATGTAGAAGTGATTTGACGCGAGTATGTGTTTCAGAAAAAGGTAATGTGATTAAACTGATTATATTTCAGTAGTGTTGCGGCATGTTCTTGTTGGGTCCACTAGTGGTATTCGGGTTTGCTTGGTAGCACAGGTAAATATTGATTATCTGTCGTGGAATGATTAGGTATCAAATGGGTGCAGGTATTCGCACGGTGGAAACTGGGATCAGGTATGATGATTTGTGTGTTATATGGAGTTCTGATGTACAGGCTATGTTGTAGTGGTGGATCTTTATTCGTTGGTATGTTATATTTTGGATGTGATGTTGTAATTCAGACTGGTTGTCGTAGCGTTGGGCGATTTTGAACTATTGCATTAGGGGCTACGCCAAAAATGCCACGGGTTAAGTGGTGAAGTGCGTTAGAATATGTTTTAGCAGAATGATTTATATTTCAAAGAACCAGCGGACAGCTGGGAAGGAGTACTTTCTTAACTGGGGATTTGTGATAGATGTTAGTGCAGAGGTTGCTATCATTGATCCCGTTCCGTTATTGAGGGACTTTTCGAATGCGTTTCGTATGGCCGAGCATGTAATCGGGTGAGATTGTGGATTTCAACATTTATTTGGTGCCTTCGGTAGGAGTTATAGAAGTGGAAGAAACATTTTCAGGCTTCTTGGTACTGAGTTCGTTGGCAGGCCGATATGGCTACGCATTTAGCTTGAGTTAGCTTGGTTGACCCTGAGTTGTACTGTTGAGGAATAGGTTGAGTCTATCGTTATTGAGCTTGTTAGCGATCTGAGGAAAGCTATGAGTTGTTTTTCGATATTGTGAGACATTGTGATTTATTAGTTATGGGGCACATGTGGTGCGGTTCCATTGAGAATTCATAGAGAAAGTCGAGCGGGAAGAGTAAATGAGTGTTGCTCGGTGTATGGAGCATTGGTTATGGTCTATCGGGTTGTGTGTTGTGTGTTCTCTGTTTCACCGTGGGTGTAATGAATTGCGTAGGTTTCAAACATCAAATGTGCGTGGTTGTTGATTTTGAGCATAGAGTCTTGAGGTGCTTTAGGTGTAACGGTGTTGGGATAGGATCGCGCATTGTAGCGAGGCTACGGGAGTCATGACCTTTCGAATTAGATTCAGGCATTCTATTTCTATGATGTGAGACGGGGTCTCAGCCTTGTATTGTAATGTCATTGATGAGCTTGAGGTACAGCTCTTTCGTTTGAGTCATTTGTTATGATTTGAGTGTGTTCAGATTGTTTCTTCCTGGTGCGTGTATTATGCAAGATATGGGTTAGACTTGTATTGAGGTATCATATCATCAGAGTGGTGTTGGATTCGAGGTGATCGTTGGGTTCATTAACGAATACAGACAGATTTGATCTCAGATTGTTAGGAAGATAATATCTAGGTTTGACCCAGAAATCTGTTGTGATATCAGTCAAAGGGAGTGGTTTCATGAATGGTTGATCCGAGAGATGATTACGGTTTATAGCGTGTTTCATTCATCGTTGGCAGTATAGGAAAGTGTGGGAATAAGG
>MU716122.1:36216-121913 GCA_026770625.1 Nicotiana glauca
GTATATCATATGTTTTCACCTGAGGGTGCAAGTATGGGTTATTACAGCTGGTTCGGGCTTATTCTGAGTACAGATGTGAATTTCTGATCTTGTATATGATTTTCGAAAAGTGCGACGTGGTTCTATGGGTTGGTTTATGGATTAAATGGACTGTGAAAGTTCGGCTGTATTGTGTTATCAGGTCTATGCGAGATAGGGTGACGAGGGACCACCCCGGGCATATAGTTGGTAAGATCATTCAGCTACTGGTTGGCTTCTAGAACAACTCTCGATACGCTCGAGGACGAGCGTTTGTTTAAGTTGGGGAGGATGTAATGACCCGACCCGTCGTCACGGGAGTTACCGCCCCGTTTTCCCCGTTTTATGCTTTTATATGTTTCATTATATGTGTTTGGAGAATTTGAAGTAATTCGGAGAGACTTCGGTTAGAAATGTGACAATAAGTCTCTTTATGAGAAGGTAAGTTTGGAAAAGTCAACTGAATGATGACTTATGAGTTAGAAGGCTCGGAATGGATTTTCAATGATTCGACTAGTTTCGAGGGATGATTTGTGACTTAGGAGCGCAATCGGAATTGAATTTGGAGGTCCGGTGTAGAGTTAGGCTTGAATTAGCTAAGGTTGGATTTTGGCGAATCCGGATGGTAGTTGAGATTTTGATCCGAGGGTCATTCCGAAAGTTGCAGTCGCTCCGCTAGGTGATTTTGGATATGCTTGCAAAGTTTTAGATCATTCGGAGGTGTTTAGGTCGGGTTTTAGATCAAATGCAAGTTTCGGAAGTTTTAGTTTAACTTGGGCTTGAATTCGTGGTAATTCGATGTTTTTGATGTTTATGATAGTGTTTTTATGTTACAAACAAGTTTGAATAAGGTGTTGGGATGCGTTGGTGCTTTTGGTTGAGGTCCCGGGGGCCTCGGGGTGATTTCGGGTGGTTAAACGAGAGTTTTGGAGTTTGTTGCAGGTTTGGTATTTTGCTGGTTCTAGTATTTCCGCATCTGCGGAAAGGGAGGCTTGGCCTTTTCGCATATGCGGATGGGGTTCCGCAAAAGCGGTCACCGTAGAAGCGGTTATGGACCACAGAAGTGGTCCTGCCAACTTAAAGGAAAACCGCAGAAGCGGTTTATTGGCCGCAGAAGCGACAACCGCAGAAGCGGTCTGGTTGTCGCAGAAGTGAAAATCGCAGAGGGTTTTTAATAAACAGTGTTATCGAATTTTAGAAGTTAGAAAATATTTTAGACTTCGGGGAAAGGCGATTTGTGGGCGATTTTGAAGAGAATTCGTGGGATTTCATCAGGTAAGAGTTCTTAGACTCGGATTATGTTGATATGATGTAAAAACATGGATTCAACTCTGAAAAACTCAGGATTTAAGGGGTAAAAATGGAGGTTAGGGCTTGAAACCTAAGAAGGTGTAAAGTTAGAATTTGAGGGGTCAAACGGACTCCGATTTTGATGAACTTTATATGTACGGACTCGTGGCGAGACGATCCGTTGGTATGATTTTCAGAAATTTTCGAGAAGTGGGCCCGGGGCTCGGGTTTTACCAACTTCGTGAATTTTAGTAATTTTCGAGTACTTTTGATTGGGTTGTGTTTCTTTAACCCGTATTTATGTATTCGCTGTGGTTTTGACTAGACTCGATGCACGAGGAGGTCGATACGAAAGGACAAGGCATTGCGGACCAGTCTACGGCCGGTTAGAGGTGAGTAGTTGGTGTATATGGTGGCCTGAGGGTTTGAAACCCCGACTTATCACATTGTGACGCTATTGTAGGGCGTGACTCGCACCCCATGGCAGGTGCGGGATTGGTTATGACTGGGGATTGTGACTTGGTCCATCCCGAACAAGAATATTTCTATATTGACGACTGATACGCACCCTGTATTGAATATATCTGGGCTTATTGCTGTGTTTGGGGCCTTGTGCCGATCTGTAGCATCATCAGAGTATGAATATCATTGTGATAGCATGTTTTGTATAATCTTTGATCTCAGTCCTGTGTTTAATCACTGTTATGAAATGCTAAGTCACTTTTCCTGAAATTAAATATCTAAAGTATATTCTTATTGATAAATTGGAAACTGGGAAGTTAATTGAATCTGTTGTGACTCATATGCATATTGTGGACTGAGTATGGATCGTGCTTTGTGCCGCAGCGAATGTTATGATTATATTGCGCTTGGGCTGAAGGAGCCCCTCCGGAGTCTGTACACACCCCCAGTGAGCACCGTCGACGTTAAATGGATCGGGCTGTACGCCACAGCGTGTTCATGTGTATTGCATTCATGCATTGTTATTTATTTGATCTAGCCGTGATTACCTGTTGCTGTTGGTTCGTAGTAAGGTATCGGATTGTTAGTTTTAGCTTTGCTTTGTGACATTTCGTGGATTTCTTATCTTCAGACATTTTATATGCTTATTACTCACTGAGTACTTAGTACTCACCCCTACTCCCTGTACCTTGTGTGCAGATTCAGGTACACCGGAGGCTTAGTTGAGCAGTCTTTGTTTCCAAATCTTATCAGAGTTGTTGAGGTAGCTGCTTAACGTTCGCAGGACCTGACTACTCTTTCTTTTTCAGTTTTATTTATATATACATTTCTAGACTTGAGTATTTCGTTCAGATATTGTTATCCAATTTTGTTTAGAGGCTCTAGACTCGTGACCCCAGATCTTTTGGAAATGTTTTTATCAGACATCGTATTTCTCAGTATTATTCTTCTATAAATATTGGGTTATTATTCTAAAACTATTAGATTTTCTTTAAAAATGTCGGTTTTGAGGTTTATGGTTGATTTGATGTTAAATTTATTAACTATCAACCATGTTCTAAAACGTTATTATGCCACTACTTTGTTATTTATTTCATGGAAGAAATTCTACACCTATAAATAGTGGTGTTTCTTCATTGTGTTTGGTGTGGGAAAAATAATGTAGTGTGTATCAAAAAATGAACTTGGTGTAGTGAAAAAGAGAGTTATGAGAAGGAGAAAATCTAAGTCTCCAACTTATTCTCTACAAAAGAGAATATTATTTTTGTTGAAGGAAGATGTTCATTTTGGTGGAGCTTTGGACTCAATAACTTGTCTAGAGTTTGTTCGAGTTATACGATGTTGTCGAGTTGTTGTATCCTAGACGGGACAAGTCAAGTGTATTACTACTGGACCAGTGAAGATGCTACCGCAGTGGGCTTAAATTTCGTTAAAATGAGCGAGATATCCGCGCCTAAACCTGAAGAATATTTATTTATTTATTTATTTTTCTTCATCTTATTTTCAACTATAATTGCTTGTAATTTTACCAACAGCTTTAAGAAATTTCAATTTTTTATACAGTTGAAAAATAGCGGATATCATGGTAGAGTTCACTTTCTTTAAGAGATGGTAGGGTAAAGTATTTGTCTATTTGCTTAACTCAAGCGGAGGAAAGGTATAAACTTTTACCTTATATTTTTCATGAATATTTGATATATTTTTTCATAAAAAATTAATTTTATAATTCTAGAAATAGTGGGGGTAAAGGAAATAAAAAAATTCTGGCATGAATAATTTGAGTATTCATGCATGAGCGAAAGTTGATTAGATCAAGAAGTGTGATAAGTGCATCTATGATAAGTCTTGGAATAGTTCACAAGTTTTCTGCCTCTATATTGATGATTGGATATTATTTTCCCTAACATAAATACTATTGGAGAAACTAAAAGTCATGCTAGTAGCCATATGAAAGATTTTGGTGAGGCAAATTTTATTCTTGGAATAAAAATTACTAGAACATGTGATGAAATTTTTCTTGACTAGTCATGTAATGAACTGACCGGTCGTTTTACTTTTTAGAACCTCGTTCCCCTAAATAAAACTTTTCGCGCTTGCTTTAGCTAATTTATGACTTGCAGGGGTGGTTGGTTCGGGATTTGGAAGGGTGTGGGTTGATATAAGACCACTTGAATGCTTAAGTTTTTCTTAAAAGATCAGGTTTGACTTTGGTCAATATTTCTAGAAAATGGACCTGGATCTGTATTTTGACGGTCCCGGAGGGTCCGTAGGAAAATATAGAACATGGACATATGCCCGAAATTGAATTCCGAGGTCCCTAGCTCGAATAATAAATTTTTATTAGAAATTGTTAAAACTGAAATTCCAAGGAATTAAAGAAACTAAATAATGATTGGCCACATTGGTATCGCGCTGGTATGTTGGTTCCGGAGCCCAGTACAGGTCCAATATAATATTTAAGACTTACCCTCAAATTTGGTGTCAATGCGAGTAGTCTAAGTGTGTTTCGGCTCGTTGGAAGTGAATTAAGAACTTAAAGTTCATAAGTTTGATTCAGTTGGTTTTAGATTTAGAGTTTTTTCGGGCTATCCGATGGTTCGAGCAAGTTCGTTTCATGATTCCAAACTTGTTGGTATATTCGGATGGGGCCCGGGAGCCCCGAGCGTCAATCGTCCCCTATTTACATTCCTAGACTTATCCGAACCATACGACAGTAGCTTATTAAGTGTTGTCTACCACAAGCAGTCTCGCTCTTAATAGGAATTTACTTGTACTTTGTTTTGTCTCTTACTTGTACTTTATTTGTGGTGATCAATAATAATTTTCCTTTCATCAAAAAATAAAATAAACCATGGACCAAATACTTTACTTTCAATCGTGGTCTAAAGCAAGCTTTTAAATTATTGTATGATTATAAATTATCTCATTAAGGATAAAATAAAGAGTTAAAAATTAAATTATTTTTAAATTTAAAAATGTGATAATTTTTTTAGGACCGATAAAAATAAGTGCCACATAAATTTGAGCAAAAAAATAACTAAAATCTTCAATATTTCTTATTTTTAGGTAAATAAAAAAGGGAGGATATTTAGAAACCTATTTCCCCATAGCTATGCAATTTGACAATGGTCTCATCTTCATCGGCCGTAAATTTGCCTCTCTTTAAGTCTGGTCTCAAGTAATTTGTCCATCTTAATCTGCAACTCTTTCCACATCTCAATAAACCTTCATTTAACCATCTATAAAACCTTGCATTACTATAACAAGTAGGTAGTCATAGTATAGGTGTTAGTGCATTTTAATATTAAAGTGTATTATTTCTTTTGAGATAGTGATTATAAATTAGCAAAAAAGTGGTCATTTTTTTGGTGTAACTCTTGAAATCACTAGTGTCATAATCTACTACTAATTACCCACTAAATATTAAATTATTAACTATCAACCATGTTCTAAAATGTTATTATGCCACTACTTTGTTATTTATTTCATGGAAGAAATTCTACACCTATAAATAGTGATGTTTCTTCATTGTGCTTGGTGTGGAAAAAATAATGTAGTGTGTATGAAAAAAAGGAACTTGGTGTAGTGAAAAAGAGAGTTATGAGAAGGAGAAAATCTAGGTCTCCAACTTATTCTCTACAAAAGAGAATAGTATTATTTTTGTTGAAGGAAGATGTTTATTTTGGTGGAGCTTTGGACTCAACAACTTGTCTAGAGTTTGTTCGAGTCATACGATGTTGTTGAGTTGTTGTATCCTAAAGGGGACAAGTCAAGAGTATTACTGTTGGACCAGTGAAGATGCTATCATAGTGGGCTTGAATTTCCTTAAAGTGATCGAGATATCCGCGCCTCAACCTAAAGAATATTTATTTATTTATTTTTCTTCATCTTATTTTCGACTGTAATTGCTTGTAATTTTACCAACAACTTTAAGGAGTTTCAATTTTTAATACAGTTGAAAAATAGCGGATATCAAGGTAGAGTTCACTTTCTTTAAGAGATAGTAGGGTAAAGTATTTGTCTATTTGTTAACTCAAGCGGAGGAAAGATATAAACTTTTACCTTATATTTTTCATTAATATTTGATACTATATTTTTTCATAAAAAATAAATTTTATAATTCTAGAAATAGTGGGGGTAAAGGAAATAAAAAAATTCTGGCATGAATAATTTGAGTATTCATGCATGAGCGAAAGTTGATTAGATCAAGAAGTGTGATAAGTGCATCTATGATAAGTCTTGGAATAGTTCACAAGTTTTCTGCCTCTATATTGATGATTGGATATTATTTTCCCTAACATAAATACTATTGGAGAAACTAAAAGTCATGCTAGTAGCCATATGAAAGATTTTGGTGAGGCAAATTTTATTCTTGGAATAAAAATTACTAGAACATGTGATGAAATTTTTCTTGACTAGTCATGTAATGAACTGACCGGTCGTTTTACTTTTTAGAACCTCGTTCCCCTAAATAAAACTTTTCGCGCTTGGTTTAGCTAATTTATGACTTGCGGGGGTGGTTGGTTCGGGATTTGGAAGGGTGTGGGTTGATATAAGCCCACTTGAATACTTAAGTTTTTCTTAAAAGATCAGGTTTGACTATTGTCAATATTTCTAGAAAATGGACCTTGATCTGTATTTTGACGATCCCGGAGGGTTTGTAGGAAAATATGGAACATGGACATATGCCCGAAATTAAATTCCGAGGTCCCTAGCCCGAATAATAAATTTTTATTAGAAATTGTTAAAACTGAAATTCTAAGGAATTAAAGAAACTAAATAATGATTGGTCACATTGGTATCAGGCTGGTATGTTGGTTCCGGAGCCCAGTACACGTTCAATATAACATTTAAGACTTACCCTCAAATTGGGTGTCAATGCGAGTAGTCTAAGTGTGTTTCGGCTCGTTGGAAGTGAATTAAGAACTTAAAGTTCATAAGTTCGATTCAGTTTGTTTTAGATTAAGAGTTGTTTCGGGCGATCCGATGGTTCGAGCCAGTCCGTTTCATGGTTCCAAACTTGTTGTTATGTTCGAACAAAGCCCGGGAGCCCCGAGCGTCAATCGGACGAGGCTCAAGTGAAGGTGGAAAAATTGAGAAGTGTTGAAGCTTCAGTTGCTGTCATAACTGCACCTGCGGTTGGTCAGTCACAGGTGCGAGACCACAGGAGTGGTCGTAGCCTCACATATGTGGCACTGGGCTGGCCAGGCTAAACCGCAGAAGCGGCTCGCAGAAATGGCTCGCAGAAATGGCTTCAAGGCCGCAGAAGAGGTCCTAGTCCGCTTTGCCAATTTCGCAGATGCGGCCTCCTTTTCGCAAAAACGGGACCGCAGATGTGAAAATTGCTGAAGCAGTGAGCTTAATTTAATACGGGCTACAACCATTTTTAACCATTTGGTACTCGTGTATTGAGCAATTTTGGTGCTTTTGAGAGGGGATTTCCACACATCATTTTGTGGTAAGTTCATTCCCCTTATTCCTAAGTTTAATACTCGAGTTTTGGGTAGATTAACACCTAAATATTAGGAGAAATTAAGGGGTTAGAGAAAAACCTAGGGTTTTGATAAAACTTAGATTTTACCATTAAATTGGTTATGAAACGAAGTAGAAATCGTATATTATTGATCCTTAGGCTACAAGGAATAACTTTCTTCGAAAAATATCGGAATCCGGGCACGTGGGCCCGGGGGCGGATTTTAGGAAACTAGTGTCTAAGGTTGGGTAATTATTTTAATAGTTATAATGCGATCTCGTGAGCTTATATTGAAAAGTTCCTACTTCATTTAACTAGTTTTGGATCGTTCGGCTCGAAATTGAGAGTTTGGGCTGGTTCTTAGTACTGGAAGTGCACTTTGGAGCGAGGTGAGTCTCCTATCAACCTTGTAAGAGGAAATTGTCCCCATAGGTATAATAATTAAATAATTTATCACTAAATGCGGAGGCTATGCACGCGCTTGGTGACGAGAGTCCGTGCGTAGCCACTATTATGCTGAAGTCTGGGTAGTTAAGGACCCTAGAGCATATTTTATGTGATGTTCTTGTGACTCTATGATTAATTCAAGACTTTTTAAATCTTGTTGAATATGGTAAACGAATCTAATGAGTGGAACACTATATTCTTTCCCTTTTTAAAGGAGAAGTTGATATTTTGTGAGTACTTGCTCTCCTGGTGTCTCTTCTTGTCTACTTATTGATTTGTTTAAATACATTTGACTGTGTCGCATAAATGATTCGCTAGAGGGGTAATAGATGCATCTATGGTTTGTACCATTCGACCCTCTGACAATGCACACTTTATATTTATCTTGGATTGGGCGTACGACCTCGGCACTACTTGCGTATGCTTGTTGACTGGTATATTGCTGTGGATGGAACCTTGTTATATGCCTTGAAATGCAATTGTTTAACTGTGATATCACCTAGTTAAGAGCTTGTTTCTTCATGCTATAAACTATTATTTATTGTGCTATCCAAGCTTAGTGTATCACCTATCATGTTATTTTACCCTAGTAAGTGTTATGTCGATCTCTCGTCTCTACTTCTTCGAGATTAGACATGATACTTACTGGGTACATATTGTTTATATACTCATACTACGCTTTTGTACTTAAATTTACAGGGTCTGAAGCAGGTACATCTGACTACCAGGCTGGTGCATCCTTGATCGCCCGAGATTCCATGGTGAGCTGCTCTCTTCCTATGCCGTTTAGCAGCCCGATGGAGTCTTTTATTTATTTTGGCTGTCTATTCTATTTCAGACAGTAGGGTAGTATTATTTTTTGTATATTCTACTAGCTGCCCACGCATTTGTGACACCAAGTCTTGGCACACATATTAGTAGACTACTCTTTTGGGACATATAACTATTTCTGAATGTTGATTATTATTGCATGCTTTAATTTCTAATTAAGGAAATGTCGTAACTATTTTAGTAAGTAAAATGAGAATTTACTGATTTTTCCGTGTTGGCTTGCCCAAAAACGGTGTTGGGTGCCATCATGACCTGAGGTGAAATTGGGTCGCGACAACATGGTATTAGAGCGCTAGGTTCAAGTAGGTCTCACTAGTCATGGGCAAACCTAATAGAGTCTTGCGGACCGATATGGAGACGTCTGTATTTATCTTCGAGAGGCTATAGGGTATTTGGAAACCACTCTTTATTCATTTCCAATCGTGCAGTGGATGGTACGCTAAGTTTCTCCCTTCTATTCTCTCACAGATGGTGAGCACTCGCATGACACACGTTCCCGACTAGGGAGGCTTTGCTCCCGCCGTGCTAGAGGCCGAGGTAGAGGCCGGGGGAGGGCACCGGCCTGAGGTAGGGGACAAGGGAGTCCTAGAGATTTCCAGTAGCACCACCAGCTGATCCGATGGGAGATCCTACTATTGAAGAGCAGGGCGAGGTACCAGTAGTTGAGCCTACCCCGGCGGACTTTATGACAATATCGGGTTTTCAGGAGATCATGGGTCGGATGCTACGGTTCATGGACACTATGACTCAGGCTAGTTTATTTCCAAGGGATCCAGCTACATCACAGGCAGGAGGGGGAGCACAGAACCCTACTTCCTAGGTTTATGGTCATGCAACTGTAGTATATCATACTCCGGGTACACCACCCTCGAATGGGGCTCATCCAATTGCCATAGTGGTGCCTAAGCCCAGGCCAACTGTGGATGGCAACCCACAGAAGTTGTTGGATAGATGGACTAGACTTCACCCTTCCTGTATTTGGGGGTGAGCGACATGAGGATGCTCAGGATTTTATTGATAAGTGAAGGCATAGACTGCACAATATGAGGATATTGGAGTCGCATGGAGTTTACCTCACCACTTTTCAGCTTGAGGGTAGGGCCTGTGGATGGTGGCAGTCTTATGTTTTTGGAAGACCTCCTCCTATCACTTGGGGTCAGTTCACGTAGTTAATTCTGGACAGGTATATTCCACCCTCTAAGAGGGAAGAGCTGCGGTACCAGTTTGAGCAGCTTGAACAAGGTTAGATGTTCGTGACTGATTATGAGGTGAGGTTTTCAGAGTTATCCCACCATGCATTGATGTTACTTCCTACTGACACAGAGAGGGTGCGGAGATTTGTTGCAGGGTTATATTCAGGCATTAGGCCAACATGGACTAAGAGGTGGAGATGGGGACTTCTTATCAGCTAGTGGTAGAGATTGCTCAGGGGATTGAGGGCTACCGTTTGAGAGATAGAGATTAGGCGCAGCAAGACAAGAGGTCCTGATTCTCCGGATATTTCAGAGGTACCCCAGCTAGGGGTAGAGGTTAGTTTGGTAAGGTCAGCTCAGCAGGCCCCTATATCTAGCACCACTACCGGCTCAGGGTGCTCCAGCATGCCCTTATTTCAGTACCATACCAGTGAGTTCTTATCGTCCACCATCTATTCAGGGTTCCTCCAATGGACATTCAGGTCCCCATGGTTCTTCTGGCTCCTATTCCAGTGCTATGCCAGAGAGTTCATAACGTCCTCCAGCCATTTTTGGTTCCTCCGGTGGGTATTCAGGCCATCAGGGCTAGGTTTCCAGGTAGTAGGCCATGGTTCCCAGAGTTTGTTATGAGTGTGAAGACCCAGGCCACACGAAGAGGACCTGCCCCAGGCTTTAGGGCAAGTCGATACAGTAGGGTCGGCAGCCTATGATTTTAGCACCAGTTACACCACCACCTAAAGGTGGAAGGTAGACTAGTAGGGGCCGTCCTAGAGGTGGAGGCCAAACAGGAAGAGGTCAACCAACTACTGCTCGGTCGGGTGGAGGCGAGCCAGCCGGTGCTCCAGCCAGATTCTATGCTCTTCCGACCAGACCAGATGCATTGGCCTCAGATGCCATTATCACAGGTATTATTTCCATCTACAATAGAGATGCTTCGGTATTATTTGACCCAGGGTATACCTATTCATATGTGTCATCTCTGTTTACTTATTTTCTGGGTATTGCTCATGAGCCCTTGGGCACTCCTATTCATGTGTCCACTCTTGTGGATGATTCTGTAGTTGTGGATCAGATCTACAGGTCCTATGTAGTCACCTTCTATAGTTTCGAGACTAGGGAAGATCTTCAATTACTTGATATGATTGATTTTGAGGTCATCCTAGGCATGGATTAGTTATCCCCATACCACGCCATCCTTGATCGCCATGATAAGACTGTCACATTGGCGATGGTAGGGTTGCCAGGGTTAGAGTGGAGGAGTTCCATAGTTGATACATCTAGTCGGGTCATCTCTTTCTTGAAGGCTCGGTATATGGTCGAGAAGAGGTGTTTGGCCTATCTAGCTTATATTCGGGATACCACCGTAGAGTCTTTGATGATTGATTAGTTCTAGTAGTCTGGGAGTTCGCCGATGTGTTTCCTTTCGATCTTCCTGGCATGCCACCAGATCGTGATATTCATTTCTATATTGATTTGGCTCCAGGCACCCAGCCTATATCTACCCCCCCGTACAGTATGGCTTCGAAGGAGTTGAAGGAGCAGCTTGTGGAGTTGTTAGCAAAGGGGTTTGTTAGATCCAGTGTTTTACCTTGGGGCGCAACAGTATTATTTGTAAAAGAATAAGGATCGGACTATGCGGATGTGCATTTACTACCGCTAGTTGAACAAGGATACCATCAAGAATAAGTACCCGTTGTCGCGCATTGATGATTTATTCGATCAATTGCAGGGTGCTAGGGTGTTCTCAAAAATTGACTTGAGGTCAGGGTATCATCAGATGAAGATTCCGGACTCGGATGTTCCGAAGACCGCATTTCGGATGAGATATGGCCACTAGGAGTTTCTAGTGATGTCGTTCGGCTTGACTAATGACCTACCAGCATTTATGGACTTGATGAACATAGTATTCAGGCCTTATGTTGATTCCTTTTTGATCGTCTTCATTGACAACATTTTGATATACTCCCGCAGCCTGGGGGAGCACGAGCAACATTTGAGGGTAGTGCTTCAGACCTTGCGAGAGCAGAAGCTGTATGCTAAGTTTTCCAAGTGTGATTTCTGGCTAGAGTTAGTGGCATTCTTGGGTCATATTGTGTTAGGAGAGGGTATTAAGGTGGATCCCAAAAACATTGAGGCAGTTCAGAATTGGCCACGTCCTACTTCAGTAATCGAGGTCAGGAGCTTCCTAGGGTTAGCAGGCTATTACAAGCGATTCGTGTAGGGTTTTTCATCTATTGCATCACTCTGACTAGATTGGCATAGAAGGGTGCTCCTTTCCATTGGTCCGATGATTGTGGGGTGAGTTTTCAAAAGCTCAAGACAGCCTTGACTACAACAACAGTTCTTGTGTTTCCTTCTGGTTCAGGGATGTATACGGTATATTGTGATGCTTCATGCGTTGGATTGGGGTGTGTATTGATGCAGGAGGGGCGATTTATTGCCTATGCTTAGCATCAACTGAAGGTCCATGAGAATAATTATCCTGTACACGATTTAGAGTTGGGCGCGATTGTTCATGCCCTCAAAATATGGAGGCATTATTTGTATGGGGTGTCCTGTGAGGTGTATACTAATCATCACAACTTGCAACATTTGTTCAAGTAGAGGGATCTCAATTTGAGTTAGCATTGGTGGCTTAAGTTACTGAAGGATTATGACACCGCCATTCTTTATCATCCGGGCAAGGCAAATGTGGTCGCGGATGCCTTAAGCAGGAAAGCTGAGAGTATGGGTAGCTTGGCATTCATTCCAGCAGGGGAGAGGCCACTAGCTTTGGACATTCAGTCTTTGGCTAACAAACTTGTGGGGTTGGATATTTCAGAGCCCAGCTGAGTCCTTGCATGTGTTATTTCCCAGTCTTCATTATTGGGGGAGATCAAGGCCCAGCAGTTCGATGATCCGTATTTCGTAGTTCTCAGAGAGATGCTGCTACAGGCTAGTACCAAGGAGGTTTTTATTGGCGAGGATGGTGTCCTGCGACTTCAGGGTCACCTATGCGTTCTTAATGTCGAAGGCTTGAGGGAGAGGATTCTAGGAGAGGCACATAGTTTGAGGTATTCTATACACCCAAAAGCTACGAAGATATATCGTGAGCTGAGGCAACATTATTGGTGGCGGCGTATGAAGAAGGACATAGTGGAGTATGTGGCGAAGTGTTTGACTTGCCAATAGGTCAAGTAAGAGCACCAGAGGCTAGGCGGCCTACTTCAGCAGATGCCCATTCTTGAGTAGAAGTGGGAGCGCATCATTATGGACTTCGTAGTGGGATTGCCGCGGACCTTGTAGAAGTTTGATGCTGTGTGGGTCATTGTTGACAGTTTGAACAAGTCGGCACACTTTATTCCGATTGTGACTACTTAATCTTCTTAGAGGTTGGCTCAAATTTACATTCGGGAGATAGTCCGGTTGCACGGTGTTCTTGTTTCCATCATATCAGATAGAGGCCCTCAGTTCATTTCCCATTTCTGGAGGGCGGTTCAGAGTGATTTGGGGACCCATGTGGAGCTTGTTACAACATTTCATCCACAGACAGACGGGCAGTCAGAGTGGATAGTTCAGATTTTGGAGGACATGCTTATGGCTTATGTGATTGACTTTGGAAGTCAGTGGGACCAGTTCCTGCCTTTTTGGCTGAATTTGCCTACAACAATAGTTATCAGTCCAGTATTGAGATGGCCCCATATGAGGCTTTATAAGGTCGACGATGTCATTATCCGATTGGGTGGTTTGAGCCCGGGGAGGCTAAGTTGTATGGCACAGATCTGGTGAAAGATGCCTTGAAGAGGTGAAGCTATTTCAGGAAAGACTTCGCACGACACAGTCCAGATAGAAGAGTTACGTAGATCAGAAGGCGCGTGATCTATCATTCATGGTCAGCGAGAAAGTCCTCTTGAAATTCTCTGCGATGAAGGGTGTCATGAGGTTCATAAAAGGGGGGAAAGTTGAGCCCAAGGTTTATTGGCCCATTCAAGGTGTTGAAGCAAGTTGGGGAGGTGGCATCTGAGCTTGCTTTACCTCCCAGCTTATCGCGAGTCCATCCAGTTTTCCACGTGTCTATGCTTCGGAGATATCATACCGACTTGTCCCATGTGTTGGACTTCAGTACTATTCAGCTGGATGAGAGTTTGGGTTATGAAGAGGATCTAGTTACCATTGTTGATAGACAGGATCGCCAGTTAAGATCCAAGAGGATTTCAGCGGTGAAGGTCCAATGGAGGGGCCAACCAGTCGAGGAGGACATGTTAATACCCAATTCTCCCTAGGTATATTTTATACTTAAAATACTTTCAAAATAACATATATATGCATATCCGAGCATACCTAAGTGTTTTGGTATTTTTCTAAAATTTTTAAAAGATTTTCAAAACTAATTTATTAATTATTTTAATACTACAAAATTCAATAATTATTCCCAAAATTATCATTTTTGGTGAATAACTTATTTTATTCTCACATTTACATAAAAATATAATTAAGTTCATTTTTTGTATATTTTTACAAATTTAATTGGTATTTAAAAGCTAAATTGCATGTAATTGAAATTATAGCCTATTTTACAATTAATAGCATTTCATAATTATCAAATTATTTCCATTATTTTTAAATTAATACTTATACATTATTAATTAGTTCAGTACTTTTAATTTGTTTTAAAAATCATTTTAACTATTTTATACAAAATAAAAAGTGGAAAACTGCTATTTAACATTTAGCCTCATTTCATTGCAATTATAGCCCATTTGGATTTCAATTTTAGCCCTCAATTTACCCAGTCCTAACCCCAATTGGACTGATCCATATTTCAATTAATCAACCCGACCCAGCTCCGATTTAATCTGACCCGTTGATCAAATGAGATCAACGGCCCATATTTGATTTCCTTAATTAAAATCCAATTACCCCCCCAAGCCCCTCATTTCCTATACGGTCTCTCTCTCTCTCTCTCTCTCTCTCTCTCTCTCTATTGACTCTCCCTCTCCCTTCTCTCTAGAACCTTCTGGTTCTCTTCTCCTCCGATGAACTCACCGCCTCTCCAGCCACCTCCAGCCTAACCTCTTTTGACCACCAGTCGCCGTGAAGCCTTATCTCGTTGATTCCCTCTATCTTTGAGACCCCAGGAGCCTCCACCATACGAGATGGTCACTGAAAGCTCTGCCTGGTCTGTCTTTGGCCTTTCTCCGATGGGTTTTGGTACGATGGTGCTGTGGACACCATTATTGCTGAGTTTCACAACCAGTTTTTTCTTACTTCTTACTGGTTTCTTAAGAAACCCTAATCTCTACCCAGACCTCTCAAATCTCTATATTTCTTTTAACAATTTTGACTCACATCTTTATGTTTTAAACTACTCTCTACTCGATCTTCATGATTGCTCAAGTTTAAACGTTTTGTTCCTTTTTTAAAAAAACTAGTGTTTTCTGAACACCTTTCGAAATCACTATATCTTATGATTTTTTTGAAGTATTATGTGTTTGTGTTTGTGTTATTCACTTATTTGTGTGATCTTCTGGTTATTCTCCAAGTTTTATGCTTTAATTTTGCTATTAGGGTTCCAGCCTTCTACTGATTCTGTGATTTCTTGCTTAGGGTTCTCTGATTTTCATGCCTATTGTATTTAATATGACTAATTGTTCATCGTTTACCAAATATCCTACTGATTTTGTGCATCTCTTCGAATCCCTGATTTTGTATATATTTTCCTTAGAAGTTTTACACTGATTTTTGAATCACTTGCTTATTTGTGAAATGCTCTCCTTACTTAGTACTGATCCCCTGTGATTTTCAATCTCATCCGTGATTCTTTGAACTAATTTTTTGCACAATATGCTGTCATTATTCTTTCATTACATGAAAATATTTTGTATTCAGTCCTTATCACATACATCATACTTTTACTATTCCTATTATGGAAATATCAGTCTTGCATACAATTATTTTCCTTATTTGATACAATTTGTACCCGTTTGAACTATGACTCCTTAATTGAAGGGAGTCCGAGTCCTTAATTGATTCTAATTGGTATTATTTCTAAATTTATGATCAGTCTATACGTGTTACCTTATTTTTCACTTGTTTTCAAAACTATAAATAGTCTACCCTCTCTTTAGCATAACACAAGAACAAAGACTGTTCTGAATTCTCTCTTACACACATAAGCATACTCACTATTCATTCTTATTTTTCTACACATTCTCTCTCACTTCTCCTATTGACTACTGATTACCTAGTCGGCTGAATGCCAAGACTGGGTAACTTGTTACTCTACTGCTGTATTGCTCTATACATTGGTTCTCTTGGTCTGCACACACTACTTCTCTACTTCCCCTCACATTACTGTTCAATATTATCTCACTCTTGACTGGTATGTCCTCTATTTGATTTACTGTTTCCAAAACAACATGTTTTTATGTGTATTTCACTTCCTCTTGTTTCTTTTATGCTTATACTTATGGTTCTGTTGTTCTCATTGTAATTAGCATGCCTCTGTCTAAGTTCATTGATGTGACTATCTTTCCTTTAATTCAGAATGCCTACCGCTTCCCTTATTTGTTTAATGCATGTTCTTCCCTACCCCTAACCCCAGTACATTATCAGCATGTAATCTTGAACCTTTTAGGATGAAATATGTTATGACTGTTTAAGTTCTGAAATTTTTTTTCTCTGATGTCTATGTATGTGCAATTATGCTCTTATACGTGAACTACTTGTCCCCTTGTCCCTTGTCCCCTGTCCCATGTTTGTGTTAGCTTCCCTGAACTATGTGTGATATTCCAGTCTGAGATTGTCTCACCTTCTTACAAAAACTATCACACTCTTCTATTGTTTTCTTGAACTGATTTTATATGGATCATTTTTAAATCGTTTTCCTTTCTCAACTCAATTTCTTTAAAAAACTCTATCACACACTCTCACTACTCTTAGAGATTAGGTTCTACCCCCTTCGTGTAAGGATTGCTTTGGGTACCTCTGGGTACCAATTGAACTTTGACGCATAAGGGTGGAAATTCCACACTGCACTTGTTCAACATTTTTGGTAAATGTTTGGGTGCCGGTATTGTCCAGAGACCCAATGGGGCCCTAGGGAGCTTTGCCGCACCTAGATCATGGCTGTGAAACTCGAAAGAAATTAGGTTGAAATATTGGGCCTGGTTGAAGGCGCCCTATAGAATAACTTCTTATTTTTCTTTATTACTGTAATTCGGCTATCATGGTTTGTAATAACTTGTAAACAACTGATTGTGGTTACAGTGAAATTGGGAGGGGTTATGCATGCTTAGTTTAAAGTAATGGGTAGAAAACATGCTTATAGGACTTTACTTACTTATTTGTGCAATAGATATCCTGTATATGACATGCATCTCATATACTAGCAATCCTATTTTTAGGCTCTTACTTTCAGCCAGTTATCATACTCATTTCGTAATCATGATCCGTTAATAACCAACGAGTAATTGTCATAAAGCTAATGCTGCATTCTCACTGGTATTTAGAGACCATGTTTTAGGACTATTGTGTGCATTAGATACCATGTCACTTAGGGTTTTATTGTGTCTGAGTTGCAATTAGCTGAACGCCTCACCAGTATGGTTAAAACCATTAATACAAGTTTGGTTAACTGTGTCCTTTTAAAACTGGGATTAATATACATGTTCACCCCTTTAGGGTAATTAGGCAACCTATACGTCGCCTAGGTAAGCTTTAGGCTCTAATAAGAATCGATTAACCATGTTCTTATCAGTTTAAGACTAATTAGCTTTTGTTTAATTTAAATTCTGCCACTCTCATTCCTGTTGTGACTCTCTGGAGGTCACTCTTTTACTGAAAATCCATCTCTATCTGGAAACAAGTCTGTTGAAAGCACGTATCTACTCTCACTGATTTTCTGATTTTGCTCTATTAAGTTTTCAAACTGCTGGGCTACCTTTTCTACCCAGAATCGTGTTGCGTTGATTTAAACTACTATATTTTCAAGTCTTTCCATTTTCAAACCAGGTTTTAATAGTTCCCTTAGCTTTTTTACTTACCCCGACTGCTGTCACTTGTTCCTTTTCTTTAAAAATCTCTACCTTTGAGACCTTAAGTGTGTTTGAGACGTGCTGATTACATGTTTATTTGTGGAGGGATTTGTGAACCCTTTTATTTGCCTTATATGTTCCCTTTATGTGTAGTCCTACTTGTTATGCATGTCGCCTAGCATTTTGTCCTTTAAACCTAAGGGTTCAGCCTAGTCCTTACCTTGTAGGAATTGTAGTCCTAAACACCCTCTAGGACTTATAGGATGGGGCGAGTAATGGCATGCAACAAGCTTTCGTGACCCAATCACGCGTTTAAATAACCTTTATGGGGTGGGAAGGGTAGAATATGGAGATGATGATCGATGCGTTAATATCACGTGTAGCCCCTCTTGTGAAGAGTGATTGCTGGGTGTTGCATTGAAGTGATCCATATTAATCACAAACCTAGGACCCATTTTTCTTTGTTTGTCTTTGATTGCTTTCTTTAGAATTATTTAAGCCTCTCAAAATTCTACTCTCTTTCTACTTGCTTTCACAAGTTTCAACCTAATTGCAATGTTGTATGCAATTTCTTATTTGAGCCTTGATTGTTTACTTGTAATGTCACAATTGTAACATGGCCGGGACCACACTAGTTGATCTTGAGGGGTGCCTAACACCTTCCCCTCGAGATAATTTTTAGCCCTTACCCGAACTCTGATTTCTTCTACTCAAACCCTTCTTAAAGTGTCCTAATGCACTATAATCATTAGGTGGCGACTCTCCAATTCCAAAACCCAGTTCTTGAAAGGGAATAGAGTTGTCCTCCCAAATGTCGTACACCTGATTTGGCCTTAGAAAAAGGGGGCGTCGACAGCATGGCAACTCTGCTGGGGATTTTTTTAAGGCTTTTACCATTTCATGTTATTTGTGAATTTACTACTTCTTTATTGCTTTAGTTAATATTTTTATTCGAAACTGACTTGGCCTTTTTTGTTTCTTTTTTATTTAATGCTTTCTTTTACTGCTCCCCTTCAACACCGTTGTAATTTTTGAGTAATTATTGTAATCATTATGAACATGAAAATACGTGACAATTTGTTTCATTTTTGTAACTGCATCTTCGACATCATATTCCACTCGTCCCAAACAAATACCATAGCAATGCTTATAATGAGTTGTTTCGCTCTTCCGATATTATTACCCCCTAAATTTGGCAAAGGCATATTTGCGGTATAACCAGTCGATCAACGGTGCAATCGACCATTCCGTGCCTTTCCCTCTTGAGTTGTCCGCTCAAGGGTACCGATTTAATACCGCATAGAAACCTTACTCTATTTAACTATGCATGCATCACTGTCAAACCTAGTCGAGTCAGTTATGTTGTCCATATAATGGCTCCTTAAGATAGCCTTGTCCAAAGTCCACTGGGTTTCCTTGGAACCCAAACGGACAACACCATATTCTGTGCATTTATTTGGAGAACTAAATGCCATTATGCTAATTATTGATTTAAATAGTCGAATCCGGTGGGGGAAGGCACTAACACTTTGTTTTGTAGAAAATGAGGCACGGAATCCCCAGATTCAGCATGGTAACCAACATTCACCCAAGGTTGTTAAGCTGGTGGGAAGACCTTCATTCTAGTGTCCAGACTCTCTTCCGCAATTGCCAAAAAACTGAGGGAAATGAAGGACGACATTTGGCTAGGGCTTGTCTGCTGCTGGGGCTGCGTGAGCTGGTGAAGCTGCTCGATAGAGCTAAAGATGCCGAGTCTGGGGGAAGGTCCTTCTGGGACCAAGTAATTAGGAGTCTCTTTTTTTTATCGCTTTAAAATGTAATAAGGCCAATGGCCATTAGTGACATTTTACTTTATGCAATTTTAGTGTCATTTTGGGATTCGTCTTATTTTTATCAATAAAATGAGGCATTTAGCATTATAAGTTCTCCAAATCAACTTGTCGCTAGGCCTACCTCGGGCACAACGAGGCACCCAACTTAGGACACGAGCTATATTCTTATACTATGTGTTTAAATACTACAATATTTTTTTTCAGAATCCGTACTAAATTGTTACCTTTTTGTTTTTACTATTATTTACCCTCCCCAAAAGGGTAGTTCGTGCACTCTGACATCATCATCCTACTCCACAAGATCTAAGGGCCCTCCACCTCCTCCTCCTCCAAGTCCTATCAAAAACAAGAGCAAAGCAAAAATGGAAGACTTGAACAACATCACGAAGGAGAACTCAGTTGAAAGAGTAGAGGTTCCTCAGGGTATTCAGGGTTCCAAAGAAAGTGTCGCCCAGCTCGAACATAAGTTACTAAAATTTGAAGAAGAACTAGACCAAGTTCGGAACTTGGCAAGCTTGTCACTCTCCCTCACTACTCCAGACGTCAACTTACCCAGTACGCAAAATCATATACCTCCATAGAACATCCCGAAACCATAGAAACAACCCGCTACGCATCAAAATTGCAACACATGTCACAACACCCCGCTCCTTATTCCCGAACCACCAAATGATCATCCCCACCACACCCCTGTCTATGTGGAAACCATGCCACAATATACTTAACCCATTTCAAACACACCGGAGTCTGATGACAAAGACTCCCTCATTAAGAATCTGGCCGTAGAGCTCCAGAAACTAACTAGCCGAGTCCAGGGCGTTGAAGGAAACAAAGGTATTGAGGGGTTGAATTATGAGGACCTTTGCATTCAGCAAGACGACAAACTTCCCGAGGGGTACAAACCTCCTAAGTTTGAGATGTTTGATGGCTCGTGGGATCCTAGAGTCTATTTGAGGACATACTGTGATAAGATGGTCAGCGTAGGAAGAGATGAAAAGATTCGCATGAAGCTCTTCATGAGAAGTTTGAAAGGCGATGCGCTATCTTGGTACATTAGCCAAGATCCCAAGAAGTGGACAAGCTGGGTAGGGATGGCGTCCGATTTCATGGACCGGTTCAGATTCAATACAGAAAATGCGCCAGATGTCTTCTACATCCAGAATTTAAAGAAGAAACCTATAGAGACATTCCGTGAGTATGCTACTCTTTGGAGATCAGAGGTTGTTAAGGTCAGGCCGGCCTTGGAAGAAGAACAGATGAACAGGTTTTTCGTCTGAGCTCAGGATCCACAATATTATGAGAGGTTGATGCTGATAGAGGGCCAAAAATTCTCCGACATCATCAATCTTGGGGAAGGGATTGAGGAAGGCATTAAAAGCGGTATGGTTACTAATTTTAAGGCATTGCAGGCTGCCAACAAGGCTCTACAGTCTGGTGGCACATCCAAGAAAAGGGACATGAGTGCCGTGATGATTGCACAGAGAATGAAATCCCAAGTAAAATACCAGGCTTACCCGGTACCTCCTCTCACATATCAACCTATCCCTAATTACCAGATTCCATCCTACCAGATTCCATCACCTACTTACCAATCATCTCCATCCCCCACATATCAACCTACCTCACCAAGATATTCCCAACCCTCACCCATCTACCAAGCCTATAACGCTCAGCCTTCTCACTACCAATCACCTCCCGCCTGCAAAAACATGCCCAGGCCACGCCCTAACTTCGACCGTAGACCTCCCAAGCAATACACCGCCATCGTTGAACCAATCGACCAGCTATATGAAAGACTCAAAGCTGCCGGTTACGTCACCCCAATCTCTGCCATAACTCTAGAAAATCCTTCATAATGGGTCAATCCAAACAAAACCTGTTCATACCATTCTGGCATGAAAGTGCATATCATTGATGAGTGCCGATCGTTAAAAGACAAAATCCAAGCTCTAATCGACAACAAAATCATCGTGGCAGAGGAGCCTGCTTCTAATGTTCGCAACAATCCCTCGCCTGATCATAAGGGTGGAGGAGTGCACATGATCGAGGTAGAAGATGATTGGGACCCCAAAGGGTCGATTGGATTAATTATCGAAGGTGAAGAGCCCAAGAAACCAACAGTCACACTGAATCCAATTGTAGTCCAGATCCAGCCCTTTAGGGCTGCTGAATTAAATATGTCCATACCTTTCGAGCTTGGAACACCGTCATCCGCACAGACCTCGGAGCCAATTGAGGTAGAGTTTGGGTCTCCAAAGGCACCTGTACCATTTGAAGTCACTGTGCTACCTCCCAAAACAAGGGTTCCCATTCTTGTAGCAATTTCAGCCACAACACCGTTCCATACACAGGACATTCCTTGGGATTACACCGCCGAGGCGAGAAGGAAAGGGAAAATTAGGTATGGAGTAGCAATTGCAGCACAAGGTATGACCAGGACCGGCAGGGTTCATACTCCGGAGCATTTAGTTGAATCAAGCAAGCAGACTTCTGGACGACCTATTGAAACTGGGCCCGATGATCTCTGGCGAAAGATACAAGCAAAAGAGTACTCAATCGTTGATCAACTGAATAAAACACCAGCGCCAGATTTCCATCTTAGCTCTGCTGCAAAGCTCCGAGACACATAAGAATGCCGTGATGAAGATACTGAGCGAGGAATATGTACCCAGTAACATAACTGGAGGACAGATGGCAAACATGATTGGGAAGATATTGGAGAGTCATAAGATCACTTTCCATGAGGATGAGTTTCCCCCTGAAGGTTTAAGCCACAACAAAGCGTTGCACATCACTGTGTAATGCTAAGACTATTTCATCACCAGGACTTTGATTGATGGAGGGTCTAGCCTCAATATTTGTCCATTAGTGACTCTCAGAATGTTGGGAAAGAGCCTGCATGAGATCAAAGATGGGTGTGTCAACGTCAAAGCTTTCAATGGTTCCCAAAGGTCCACTATTGGGGAGATCAGTTTATGTCTGCAAATGGGACCAACTTGGTTCGATGTCGATTTTCAAGTAATAGACATCCCAGCATCTTACAACTTACTACTGGGACGGCCTTGGATCCATGCTGCTGGAAATGTAGCATCAACCCTGCACCAGACAGTGAAGTTTGAGTGGAATCACCAAGAGGTGATCATTCATGGCGACGGTATTAACCCCGTATACAGTCGCCAGACCATCCCAGCAATTGGAGGAAGAAGGAAGTTAGGTGGAGAAACCTACCATCACAATGAGCGAGTCAACGCTGTGGACAAGGATAAGTGGTGGGATAACAAGATAGAAAGTATACTAAATTGGATATGAACCTGGCAAAGGGCTCGACAAAAACCTCCAGGGAATTACCAAACCTATCAAACTAAAGAAGCATGGCACCACCTTTGGGTTAGGGTATGGATATACTTGGGAAGAATTCCAGAACTGGTCACCACCATGGTGCGGCCCCTACTATCCGCTGGAGCACCTGATACCCCACCTGGAACAGACTTTCCAGCCAACAAACATTATATATGGGTCAGAGGAAGATGAAACATTGGCGGCGATGAAGAATCTATTCTTGGAAGAATACGATATGGACTGTCATCTCATTTTTGAGGAGGAAGGGGAGGAAGGCCCTTCTATACAAACTGTAAGTCGAGGAGCACGTCTCAACAACTGGCCCGTCAGAACCACCAAGGCCCGAAAGACTTCAGGGTAGCAAGGCTGAATAAAACACTATGCATTATCTTTTACTTTTTCGCTAGTTGATTTCTTTCTCATATTTTCTTTAAATTTCGAAAAGAGCTCCGATGTTCAAAACAATTATGGAACTTATCAAAGCATTTTAGTTTCTTATAAATCTCGCTCTTATTATTTTTTCTGTCATTTACTTTATTTACACAATATTACTATTACTTATCTTGATGAACCGATGAATGTGACATGCGACGAGATAACGCAACAAACGGATATAGACTCAGAAGAGGATGAAATACCAGAGGAGGTCGTTAAAGAGGTTGAGGACTTTGAGAATAGGCCTAAATCTAACTTGGACGAAACTGAGGTTGTCAACTTGGGACATACAGAGAATGTCAAGGAAATGCGCATCAGTGTTCACCAATCACCGTCAGAAAAGGAAGAGTATACAGAGTTCTCAAAAGAATATTAGGACATATTTTCCTAGTCATATGATGATATGACTTGTCTCAGTACATCTATTGTAGCTCACAAACTGCCGACATATCCGACATGTCCCCCGGTAAAGGAGAAGCTCAGAAAGTTCAAGCCAGACATGAGTTTGAAAATCATGGAGGAAGTTACCAAACAAGTCAAAGCCAAGGTCCTCAGGGTAGTGGAATATCCAACATGGTTGGCCAACATTGTGCCAGTGCCAAAGAAAGACGGGAAGGTCAAAGTTTGTGTCGACTACCGGGACCTCAACCGAGCCAGTTCGAAAGATGACTTCCCCTTGCCGAAGATACACATCTTGATTGAAAACTAAGCCAAACACGAGTTGTAGTCATTCGTTGATTGTTTTGTTGGGTACCATCAAATATGGATGAACGAAGAAGATGCGGAGAAAACAACTTTCATTACGCCGTGGGGGATGTATTGTTACAAGATGATGTCGCTTGGCTTAAAGAATGATGGGGCCACATACATGAGGGCCATGACTACTATTTTCCATGACATGATACATAAAAAGATCGAGGTGTATGTGGACGATGTCATCATCAAAGCCAAGAAAGCCACTTACCAAATGTAAGATCTGAGGAAGTTCTTCAACAGACTGAGAAGGTATAACCTGAAATTGAATCCCGCCAAATGTGCATTGGGGGTTCCAGCTGGAAAATTGCCTGTGTTCATCGTAATTCGATGAAGAATATAACTAGATCCATCAAAGGCTAAGGCCATTCAGGAACTACCACCGCCAAGGAGTAAAAAAGAGGTTATGAGTTTCCTGGGGAGGCTCAACTACATCAGCCGATTCATAGCCCAGTCCACTGTCATTTGTGAACCAATATTTAAGATGTTAAAGAAGGATTCCGCCACTGAATGGACTGATGATTGTCAGAAAGCCTTCGATAGAATCAAGGAATACTTGTTAGCGCCGCCAGTTTTGGATCCGCCTGAACCGGGTAGACCACTATTGCTCTGCCCTGCAGTACTGGATGGGGCCTTCGGTTGTGTTTTGGGACAACATGATGAAACAGGGAGAAAGGAGCAAGCCATCTACTATCTCAGCAAGAAGTTCACCCCGTACGATGCTCAGTATTCCCTGCTAGAACGCACATGTTGTGCTCTGACTTGGGTAGATCAGAAGTTGAGGCATTACTTCTATGCCTATACCACTTATCTTATATCAAGGATGGATCCGCTAAAGTACATCTTTCAGAAGCCCATGCCCATGGGCAAGCTAGCCAAATGGTAAATAATGCTGAGCGAATTTGATATAATCTACGTGACCCAGAAAGCGATCAAAGGACAAGCACTAGCCGATCATCTTGCAAAAAATCTCGTGAACGGAGAATATGAGCCTCTAAAGACGTATTTTCCTGACAAAGAGATCTCCTTCATAGGAGAAGACATTGCAAAATCCTATGATGGCTGGATAATGTTTTTCGACGGAGCAACAAACTTTAAAGGAGTTGGCATAGGAGCAGTTCTAGTATCAGAAACATGCCAGCATTATCCGGTGTCCACCAAACTTAGGTTCCCGTGCACCAACAATATGGCAGAGTATGAAGCCTGCATTTTGGGGCTCAAGCTGGCCATTGACATGAACATTCAGGAGTTACTAGTGATTGGGGATTCTGACTTGCTCATACATCAGGGTCGATAAGAGTGGGAAACCAAGAACTCCAAGATACTCCCATACTTGCATCATGTAGAGGAGTTGAGGAAAAGGTTTACAAAGACAGAATTTCGGAATGTCCCCAGAGTCCAGAATGAGTTCGCCGATGCATTGGCCACTCTATCATCCATGATTTAGCATCCAGATAAGAACTTCATTGATCCTACCCTGGTAAAAATCTAGGATCAACCCGCTTATTGTGCTCATGTCGAGGAAAAAGTATATAGAAAACCATGGTTTCATGACATTAAGAAGTATCTGTCAACAGGAGAATATCCAGAACTTGCAAACACTACTCAAAAATGCACACTGCAGAGGTTATCCAATCACTTCTTTCACAGTGGAGGAATCCTGTATAGGAGGACTCCCGATTTGGATTACTAAGATGTGTCAAAGCAAAGGAAGCATCCAGGTTGTTGGAAGAAGTTCATTCAGGGACCTATGGTCCACATATGAATGGTTTTGTCTTAGCCAAGAAAATACTCCGGGCAGGTTATTTATGGATGACTGTGGAGACGGACTGCATCCAGTATGTACCAAAATGACATCGCTGCCAGATTCATGCAGACATGATAAAGGCGCCTCCTAGCAAGCTCAATGCAACAAGCTCACCATGGCCGTTCGCCGCTTGGGGAATTGGACCTATCGAGCCTGCCGCATCAAATGGCACGGGTTCATTCTAGTAGCAACTGATTATTTCACCAAATGGGTTGAAGCAGCATCATATAAGGTAGTAACCAAGAAGGTTGTGGCAGACTTTGTCCGCGACCATATCATTTGCCGGTTCGGCGTCCCGATTCAATCATCACTAATAATGGTTCCAATCTAAACAGCGATATGATGAAAACGATGTATGAGACGTTCAACATTAAGCACATGAATTCTACAGCCTACAGACCTCAGATGAATGGAGCTGTAGAAGCGGCCAATAAGAATATCAAGAAGATACTAAGGAAAATGATAGAAAAGCACAAGCCGTGGCATGAAAATCTATCATTTGCTCTATTAGGATACCGTACCAAAGTCCACACATTGATAGGGGCAACTCCCTATATGTTGTTTTACGGTACCGAGGCAGTCATCGTAGCCGAGGTAAAGATTCCCTCCCTGACAGTTATACAGGAAACGGAACTTGAAGATGCAGAATGGCTGAAAGGTCGCTATGAACAGTTAGCCCTTATAGACGGAAAAGACTGAATACGGTTTGCCATGGTCAATTGTACCAGAACAGGATGTCTAGAGCCTTCAACAAAAGGGTCAGACCGAGACAATTCACACAGGGGCAGCTGGTGCTAAAAAAGATCTTCCCACATCAGGGTGAAGCCAAAAGAAAGTTCTCTCGTAATTGGAAATGCCCGTGCATGGTTCATCGGGTCCTAACATGAGGGGCCCTCATACTTGCAGAAATGGACAGAGAAGTTTGGCCAAAACCAATCAATTCAGATGCAATCAAACGCTATTATGTGTAATCATTATAATTTCTGTATGATGTAATTTGAACTACGCCTTACCTGATTCCCATTTAAGAGGGAATACGTAGGCAGCCCTATGGGTTCGACCACAATTCAATAAAAATCTCATTTCCCCCTGATATTGGAAACTCATGCAGAATTTTGAGGAGGATCCCCAAAATTCCGAAATTGACTTTCAGCCATTCATCATGCGTAACCGTCAGAAGCACCAGCCCAGTAAACTGGGGCAGAATTTTGAGGAGGACCCTCAAAATTCCGGAGCAAAAGAGGTCGCAATATCTTGAACCGCATCGCAGTTGTCGGTTCATCTAAAAAATCATTTTAAATTATGTATTTACATTATATTTTTACTAAATCTTGCATGGCTACTATCAAAATTGCTTTGTTTAGCAACACTACCCCAATGAAAGCAAGATCTAAGTAGGATAAGCGAGGTCCACAGGAGGATGAACTAACCTTTCCCCTTTACATAACTCATGATTTTTTTGAATGCAGACACCCCAAGATATAAAATCATCAGATACGATTACATACTCATACTTTTTCAGCATACAACTCTCAGAATCATCACTTAATTACAAGTGCTATCCGCACATGACATCCCCAGCAGCCACAACATCGCAATCGACTATCAGCTATCTGCTATCAGTTATCAGCTAAGAGATTTTACCATTACTTGCCTTTTACATTGCTTGCATTGCATAAAGCTACCTTTCTACCTTCCGAGACTAAGAATCTCTCCATCTGCATTTTTCTTGCATTGCATAAGGCTACCTTTCTGCCTTCTGAGACTAAGCATTGTCTCCATATGCATTTTTCTTACATTTCATAAGGCTACCTTTCTCCCTTTTGAGACTAAGCACTGTCTCCATCCTTTATTTCGTACATTGCATAAGGCTACCTTTCTGCATTCCGAGACTAAGCATTGTCTCCATCTGCATTTTTCTTGCATTGCATATGGCTACCTTTCTGCCTTCCGAGACTAAGCATTGTCTCTATCTGTATTTTTCTTGCATTGCATAAGGCTACCTTTCTGCCTTCCGAGACTAAGCACCGTCTCTATCCTGCATTTCCTTGCATTGCATAAGGCTACCTTTCTGCCTTCCGAGACAAAGCACTATCTCCTTCTTGCATTTCCTTGCATTGCATAAGGCTACCTTTCTGCCTTCCGAGGTTAAGCAATACCTCCATCATGCATGTCTGAAATATCGCCACCTCTTATTTGCATCGGCTGAAAGATCTCCAACGCATTTAAATCTTTACATCGGTTAATATATCGCCATTTACATTTATGCTTTACATTGGCTAAAATATCGCCAACTTCATTTAAATCTTTACATCGGCTGAAATACCGTCATTTACATTTATGCTTTACATTGGCTGAAATATTGCAAACTTCATTTAATTCTCTATATCGACTGAAAGATCGCCATTTATATTCAAATCTTTTTCAGCTGAAATATCGCCAACTTTATTTTATTCTGCATGGCTGAAATATTGCAAACTTCATTTAAATACCTACATCGGCTGAAACATCGCCAAATCCTGCATTTCATGGGCTGAAATATCGCCAAACTGTCCAAGGGCGTCATTGTTCGGAGGCACCATTTTTATAGCCCAAGAATGCCATACCATGGCCTAAGGATCCCGCTTTATATTTTGCACATCATTATTCAAAGGCATCATGGTTCGGAGGCACAATCATCATAGCCCGAGAACGTCATTTCATAGCCTGCGAATCCTTTATTATACGTTTTTTCCCTAGGTATTTTTTATACTTAAAATACTTTCAAAAAAATATATATATGCACATACGAGCATACCCAAGTATTTTGGTATTTTTCTAAATTTTTTAAAAGATTTTCAAAACCAATTTATTAATTATTTTAATACTACAAAATTCAATAATTATTTCCAAAATTATTATTTTTAGTGAATAAATTATTTAATTCTCATATTTAAACCAAAATATAATTAATTTAATTTTTTTCATATTTTTTACAAATTTATTTGGTATTTAAAATCTAAATTGCATGTTATTGCAATTGTAGCCTATTTTACAATTAACAACATTTCATAATTATCAAATTATTTCCATTATTTTTAAATTAATAATTATACAGTATTAATTAGTTCAGTGCTTTTAATTTGTTTTAAAAATCATTTTAACTATTTTATACAAAATAAAAAGGGGAAACTGGCTATTTAACATTTAGCCTCATTTTATTGCAATTATAACCCATTCGGATTTCAATTTTAGCCCTCAATTTACCCGGTCCTAACCCCAATTGGACTGATGCATATTTTAATTAATCAACCTTGACCAGCTCCGATTTAATCTGAGCTATTGATCAAATGAGATCAACGGCCCAAATTTGATTTCCATAATTAAAATCCAATTACACCCCCCAAGCCCCGCTTTTCTGAGACGGTCTCCCTCTCTCTCTCTCTCTATTGACTCTCCCTCTCCCTTCTCTCTAGAACCTTCTGGTTCTCTTCTCCTACGATGAACTCACCGCCTCTCCGACCGTCTCCAGCCTCACCTCTTTGGACCACCAGTCGCCGTGAAGTCTTATCTCGTTGATTCCTTCTATCTTTGAGACCCCAGGAGCCTTCACAATACGAGATGGTCACTGAAAGCTCTACTTGGTCTGTCTCCGGCCTTTCTCCAATGGGTTTTGGTACGATGGTGCTGTAGACACCATTATTGCTGAGTTTCACAGCCAGGTTATTCTTACTTCTCACTGGTTTCTTACGAAACCCTAATCTCTACCCAGACCTCTCAAATCTTTGTATTTTTTTTAACAATTTTGACTCATACCTTAATGTTTTACACTACTCTCTACTCGATCTTCACGATTGCTCAAGTTTAAACGTTTTTTTTCCTTTTTTAAAAAACTAGGGTTTTCTGAACCCCTTTCGAAATCACGATATCTTCTGATTTTTTTGAAGTATTATGTGTTTGTGTTTGTGTTATTTGCTTGTTAGTGTGATCTTCTGCCTATTCTCCGAGTTCTATGCTTTAATTTTGCTATTAGGGTTCCAGCCTTCTACTGATTCTGTGATTTCTTGCTTAGGGTTCTCTGATTTTCATGCCTATCGTGTTTAATAGGACTAATTGTTCATCGTTTACGAAATATCCTACTGATTTTGTGCATCTCTTCAAATCCCTGATTTTGTAAATGTTTTCCTTAGAAGTTTTACACTGATTTTTGAATCACTTCCTTATTTGTGAAATGCTCTCCTTACATAGTACTGATTCCCTATGATTTTCAATCTCATCCGTGATTCTTTGAATTAATTTGTATGCACAATATGCTGTCATTATACTTTCCTTACTTGAAAATATTTTGTATTCGGTCCTTATCACATACATCATACTTTTACTATTCCTATTATGGAAATATCAGTCTTGCAAACAATTATTTTCCTTATTTGATACAATTTATACCCGTTTGAACTATGACTCCCTAATTGAAGGGAGTCCGAGTCTTTAATTGATTCTAATTGGTATTATTTCTAAATTTATGATCAGTCTATACATGTTACCTTATTTTCCACTTGTTTTCAAAACTATAAATAGTCTACCCTCTCTTTAGCACAACACACGAACAAAGACTGTTCTGAATTCTCTCTTACACACATAAGCATACTCACTGTTCTCTCTTATTTTTCTACACATTCTCTCTCACTTCTCCTATTGACTACTGGTTACCTAGTCGGCTGAAAGCCAAGACTGAGTAACTTGTTACTCTACTGATGTATTGCTCTATACATTGCTTCTCTTCGTCTGCACACACGACTACTCTACTTCCCCGCACATTACTGTTCTATATTATCTCACTCTTGAATTGTATGTCCTCTATTTGATTTATCGTTTCCGAAACAACATGTTTTTATGTGTATTTCACTTCATCTTGTTTCTTTTATGATTCTACTTATGATTCTGCTATTCTCATTGCAATTAGCATGCCTCTGTGTAAGTTCATTGATGTGACTATCTTTCCTTTAATTCAGCATGCCTACTGCTTCCCTTATTTGTTTAATGCATATTCTTCCCTACCCCTAACCCAGTACATTATCAGCATGTAATCCCGAACCTTTTAGGATGAAATATGTTGTGAATGTTTAAGTTTTGAAATGATTTTTCTCTGATGTCTATGTATGTGAAATTGTGTTCTTACATGTGAACTACTTGTCCCCATGTCCCTTGTCCCCTGTTTGTGTTTGCTTCCCTGAACTATGTGTGATATTCCAGTCTGAGATTGTCTCACCTTCTTACAAAAACTGTCACACTCTTCTATTATTTTCTTGAATTGATTCTATATGGATCATTTTTAAACTGTTTTCCTTTATCAACTCAATTTCTTCAAAAAACTCTATCACACACTCTCACTACTCTTAGAGATTAGGTTCTACCCCCTTCGTGTAAGCATTGCTTTGGGTACCTCTGAGTACCCACTGAACTTTGACGCACAAGGCTGATAATTTCACACTGCACTTGTTCAATATTTTTGGTAAATGTTTGGGTGTCGGTATTGGCCAGGGACCCAATGGGGCCCTAGAGAGGTTTGCCGCACCCAGACCATGGCTGTGAAACTCGAAAGAAGTGAGGTTGGAAGATTGGGCCTGGTTGAAGGCTCCTATAAAATAACTTCTTATTTTTCTTTATTACTATAATTCAGCTATCGTGGTTTGTAATAACTTATAAGCAACTGATTGGGGTTATAGTGAAATTGGGAGGGGTTATGCATGCTTTGTTTAAAGTAATGGGTAGAAAACATGCTTATAGGACTTTACTTACTTATTTGTGCAATAGATATCCTGTATAGGACATGCATCTCATATACTAGCAATCCTATTTTTAGGCTCTTACTTTCAGCTAGTTATCATACACATTTAATAATCATAATCCATTAATAAACAATGAGTAATTGTCATAAAATTATTGATGAATTCTCACAGGCATTTAGAGACAATGTTTTAGAACTATTGTGTGCATTAGACACCATGTCACTTAGGGTTTTATTCTGTCTGAGTTGCAATTAATTTAACGCCTACCCAGCATGGTTAAAACTATTAATACAAGTTTGGTTAACTGTGTCCTTTTTAAACTGGTATTAATATGCTTGTTCACCCTTTTAGGGTAATTAGCAACCTATACGTCGCCTAGGCAAGCTTTAGGCCCTAATAAGAATATATTAACTATGTTCTTATCAGTTTAAGACTAATCACCTTTTGTTTATTTTAAATTCTACCGCTCTCATTCCTGTTGTGACTCTCTGGAGGTCACTCTTTTACTGAAAATCCATCTCAATCTGGAAACAAGTCTTTTGAAATCACGTATCTACTCTCACTGATTTTTTGATTCTTACTCTATTAAGTTTTCAAACTGTTGGGCTACTTTTTCTGCCCAGAATCGTGTAGCTTGGATTTTAACTACTGTATTTTCAAGTCTTTACCTTTTCAAACCAGGTTTTAACAGTTCCCTTAGCTTTTTTACTTACCCCGACTGTGGTCACTCGTTCCTTTTCTTTAAAAATCTCTACCTTTGAGACCTTAAGTGTGTTTGAGACGTGCTGATTTCATGTTTATTTGTGGAGGGATTTGTGAACCCTTTAATTTGCCTTTGTATGTTCCCTTTATGTGTAATCCTACTTGTTATGCATGTCGCCTAGCATTTTGTCCTTGAAACCTAAGGATTTAGCCTAGTCCTTACCCTATAGGAATAGTAGTCCTAAACACCCTCTAGGACTTATAGGATGGGACGGGTAATGGCATGCAATAAGCTTTCGTGACCCAATCACGCGTTTAAATAACCTTTACAGTGTGGGAAGGGTAGAATAAGGAGATGATGACCGATGCGCTAATATCACGTGTGACCCCTCTTTTGATGAGTGATTGCTGGGTATTGCATTGAAGTGATCCATATTAATCACAAACCTAGGACTCCTTTTCCTTTGTTTGTCTTTTATTGCTTTCTTTAGAATTGTTTAAGCCTCTCAAAATTCTACTCTCTTTCTACTTGCTTTCACAAGTTTCAACCTAATTGCAATGTTGTATGCAAGTTCTTATTTGAGCCTTGATTGTTTACTTGTAAAGTCACAATTGTAACATGGCCGGGATAACACTAGTGGATCTTGAGAGGTGCCTAACACCTTCTCCTCGAGATAATTTCTAGCCCTTACCCGAAATCTGGTTTCTTCAACTCAAACCCTTCTTAAAGTGGCCTAATGCACTATAATCATTCGGTTGCGACTTTCCAATTCCAATACCCGATTCTCGAAAGGGAATAGAGTTGTCCTCCTAAATGTCGTAAACTCGATTTTGCCTTAGAAAAGGGGGCGTCGACAGGACATACGGAGCACATATCAATATTTATTCGGCACCTCAGGTACTTTTCTATGTTCGTTCGAGGACAAACGCTTGTTTAAAAGGTGGAGAATGTAACAACACGACCGGTTGTTTCGCTTTTTAGAATCCCGTTCCCCTAAATAAAACATCCCCCACTTGCTTTAACTAATTTATGACTTGCGGGGGTGGTTGGTTCGAGATTTGGAAGGTTGTGGGTTGATATAAGCTCACTTGAATCCTTAAGTTTTTCTTAAAATACCAGGTTTGACTTTGGTCAACATTTCTAGCAAACGGACCCGGATCTGTGTTTGACGATCCCGGAGGGTCCGTAGGAAAATATGGGTCCTGGGTGTATGCCCGGAATCAAATCCCGAGGTCCCTAGCCTGAGTAATGAATTTTTATTTAAAATTGTTAAAACTACAATTCCAAGGATTTAAAGAAATTAAATAATGATTGATCACATTGGTGTCAAGCTTGTATGTTGGTTCTGGAGTCCAGTACAGGTCCAATATAACATTTAAGACTTACCCTCAAAATTTGGTGTCAATCCGAGTAGTCTAAGTGCGTTTCGACTCGTTAGAAATGAATTAAGAAATTGAAGTTCAAAAGTTTGATTCAATTGGGTTTAGGGGGTGATTCTTAGATTTAGCGTTGTTTCGGGCGATCCAATGGTTCAAGCAAGTCCGTTTCACGATTTCAAACTTGTTGGTATGTTCGGGCGGGGCTTGGGAGCCCCGAGCATCAATCGAACGAGGCTCGAGTGAAGTTGGACAAATTGAGAAGTGCTGAATCTTCAGTTTCTGTCATAACCACACCTGCGGTTGGTTAGCCGCAGGTGCGAGACCACAGGAGCAGTCGTAGCCTCACAGATACGGCCTACGGCTGGCCAGGCCAAATAGTAGAAGTGGCTCCTTAGCCACAGAAGCGGCTTCAATACCGCAGAAGCAGTCCCAGCCTGCTTAGCCAGTTCTGCAGATGTGGCCCCCCTCTTGCAGAAGTGGGACCGCAGATGCGGTCCTTTGACCGTAGATACGAAAATCATTGAAGCAGTGATCTTCATTTAATACGCACTCCAACCATTTTTAACCATTTGCTACTCATGTATTGAGCGTTTTTGGACCTTTTGAGAGGGGATTTCCACATAGCATCTTGAGGTAAGTTCATCCCCCTTACTTCTAAGTTTAGTACTCGAGTTTTGGGTAGATTAATACCTAAAGATTAGGAGAAAAGGGGTTATATCAAAACCTAGGGTTTTGATAAAACTTACATTTTACCATGAAATTGGTTATAAAACGAAGTAAAAATCATATATTAGTGGTCCTTAGGCTACAAGGAACAACTTTCTTCGAAAAAATATCGGAATCCGAGTGCACGTGGGCCGGGGGGCAGATTTAAGGAAACTTGTGACTAAGGTTGGGGAATTGTTTTAATGATTATTATGTGATCTTGTGAGCTTGTATTGACTAGTTCCTACTTCATTTAACTGGTTTTAGATCAATCGGCTCCAATTTGAGAGTCCGGGCTTGTTCTTGGTATTAGAAGTTCACTTTGAAGTGGGTGAGTCTCCTATCTAACTTTGTAAGAGGGAATTGTCCCCATAGTTATAATAATTGAATTTTTGTCACTAAACGCGAGGGCTACGTATGCGCTTGGTGACGAAATCCATGCGTAGCTACTATTATGCTTAAGTCCGGGTAGTTAAGGACCCTAAAGCATGTTTAATGTGATGTTCTTGTGACTCTATATTAAATCAAGACTTTTTAAATCTTGTTGAATATAGTAAACGAATATAATGAGTGGAACACTATATTCTTGCCCTTTTTAAAGAAGAAGTTGATATTTTGTGAGTACTTTCTCTCCTGGTGTCTATTCTTGTCTACCTGTTGATGTGTTTAAATACATTTGACTGCATCGCATGAATGATTCACGAGCTGGGTAATAGATTCATCTATGGTTCGCGTCGTTCGACCCTCCGACAGTGCACACTTTATTTTTATGTTGGATCAGACCGTACGACCTTGACACTACTTGCGTATGCTTGTTGACCGGTATATTGCTATGGATGGAACCTTATTATATGCCTTGAAATGCAATTGGTTAACTGTGATATCACCTAGTTAAGGTTTTGTTGCCTCATGTTATAAACTGTTATTTATTGTGTTATCCATGCTTAGTGTAGCACCTATCATGTTATTTGACCCTAGTAAATGTTATGTCGACCTCTCGTCTGTACTTCTTCGAGATTAGACAAGATACATATTGTTTATGTACTCATACTATGCTTCTGTACTTAAATGTATAGGGTTTGAGGCAGGTACATCTGACTACCAGGCTGGTGCATACTACTAGGCTGGTGCATACTACCAGGCTGGTGCATACTACCAGGCTGGTGCATTCCACAGTGACCTGCTCTCTTCCTATGCCGTTCAGTAGCCCGATGGAGTCTTTTCTTTATTTTGGTTGTCTATTCTATTACAGATAGTAGGGTAGTATTATTCTTCTGTATATTCTACTAGCTGCCTACGCACCTGTGACACCAGGTCTTGGCACACACATTAGTAGACTACTCTTTTGGGATGTATAACTATTTCTGAAAGTTGATTATTATCACATGCTTTAATTTCTAATTAAGGAATTGTCGTAACTGTTTTAGTAAGTAAAATGCAAATTTTTTGATATTTTCGCACTGGCTTGCCCGATAACGGTGTTGGGCTCCGTCACGACCTGAGGTGAAATTGGGTCGTGAGAAGTCATATTATGTTGAGAAAATTCTAAAAAAGTATAATTTTATTGATCGCAAACATGTTCTAACTCCTTTTGATTCATGTATTATTTCCAGTACAAAGTGATAATAAAGTGATAAATCAAAGGAATATGCTAGCTTAATTGGAAGCTTGAGAATATATGACTCATTACACTTGATTTTAGATTGCATACGCATTATAAGTACTTAGTAGGTTTACAAATTAAGCCAGGTAGTGAACATTGGCATGCCATAACAAGAGTTATGAGGTATTTTCTTGGTAGAAATACCTATGGCTTATTTTATAAAAAATATCCTTCTGTACTCGAAGGCTTTTCTGATGCAGATTGGAACACTTTATCTGGTGATTCCTCTTCTACTACAGGTTATATTTTTACTCTGGGAGGTGGTGCTATTTAATGAAAATCAAAAAAGCAAACAATAATTGTTGACTCTACATGGAGGCTGAGCTAATTGCTTTAACTTCAGCTAGTAAGGAAACGAATTGGTTGAGAGATTTATTATTTCAAATTGGCAGAATAGTCTAAATGACACTTATACTAGTGCCACTTTGTCATGCCGGTCCCCAAACTTATCATTTTGCCAATTGAATACTTACACTTGTTCAAATCGTGTATAATAAATACTTATGATAGGAGACTACCAGTACGTGTAATACAATCTCCTACACGTAGGACGCCACGTCATTACGAGTGCCACATAGGAAAATAAACTATTGAAAAATAGGACAGTTCACCTAAATATAATACTACTTATTTCCTGTCAGTTTACACTTTATCATTATTCCACCTCAATAAACAACCTTATAGCCACTATTACAACCTCTTTCTTTTTTGACCACCGTGAACTATTCCACAATCAAAGATGGTCCTTTCAAAATCTTACCTAGAAAAGATCGTCTTTTCGTGACATTTAAAGCCCCTAATAATGTGAAATATCCATCCATGGAGCTGGCTTACGCTGCTGGTCGCGGTGGAGGGACCATGACTGGAGCTCTAAGTGCAGCAAACAAAAAGGCAGTGGAATTATTTATTAATGAGAGATTTTTGATCTAACAGAACAGAGTCATCGGAATCAAAACAGATCCATTCGTCAACCTAAAGATTCGTCGAAATTAGTGACACTACTACAATGGGTAGGACACTAGAGTAGTGTCATAGAAGGACAAAACTCGCCGAAATCCTCATCAATTGGGTTTTGATTAAACGGAAAAAGAAATAAGAAATGTAAAAGATTCTTTTGTTAATATAGTAATATATTTCTGCACGATTTTGTGATTTTGAATGCTCAACCATTGTCTATAGTAATGTGGAAGGGAAAAGAGCGATTGGGGGAGAGAAGAAAGGTGAGAAACCGAGAAAGAGAAGAAATTTGGGACGGGAAGGGTGGTAATTTCCATTAACTTATTAACTTCACCTTTTTTTATTAGTTTAATTATTTTCTAATCAAAATCACTAGTATCACTCTCTTTACATGCGTGTGTTACACATAATTTGTCCACCTCAATTATGTCAATACCACATAAGCTCGGTCAATGGTGAGAGGGATTTAGAAAATCATATTTGAACGAGTGTAAGTGTTCAATTGGCAAAATTTTAAGTTTAGGGACCGGCATGACAAAGTTTCACAAATATAAGTATCATTTAGGCCATTCTGACTTTCAAATTCCTTATTTTGAAAACCAATTCCTCCTACTTTATTTCATTTTGATAGCACCTCTGCAATTGGTAGAGTACGGAACTGTTATTACAATAGTAAAGCCAGACCTGTAAGGGGAAAACACAATATTGGGTAATATTTGAAAATTGGTAAAATTGATGTTGATTATGGGATAATTTTGCAGATCCACTATCCAAGGCCTTGGCAAGAGAAACGGTCTGGGGCACGTTGAGGGTGATGAGATTATAGCCCAGAAACTCATAAGTCATATATGAGAAAACCCAATCTGGGGACTAGAGATCCTATAACCAAGTTCAATGGCAAGCACGAATCATATGATGGCTTGGTTTGAAATGCACTATTATATTTGTTATTGTTGTATCCTTATGGTGTGAGTGCATTTATCCTAGAATGATATATGAGGTTGAGTTTTGTTAACTCTTAATAAAAATTTGTAGCTCATATGAGTTGGGTGTTAGAATTACAGGAACATCCTTGATAGATTTCACCTATGTGAGTGTGGAAGTAGGCTGCTTCCAATGAGAATTGGGCTTGTTCTCAAAAACACTCATGAAAACTGGGATAGCACAAAGCCGTAATATGCTGGCTAATAAAGCTCATGTCAACACCTTGATTATTATGTGTAAGCAGTGATACTTTATTTTTCCTAAAGCAGGCATAGTTCAAGTTTGAGACCACTACGGACTCTGGTGTTCATTTTGGTGGAGCTTTTGACTCAACAACTTGTCTAGAGTTTATTCGAGTCATACGACATTCTCGGGCTGTTGTATCCTGGAGGGGACAAGTCAAGAGTATTACTGCTGGACCGGTGAAAATGCTACCGCAGTGGGCTTGAATCTCCTTAAATAGAGCAAGATATCCATGCCTCAGCCTGAACAATATTTATTTATTTTTCTTTATTTTATTTTCAACTATAATTACTTGTAATTTCACCAATACATAGCATCATATATAATACACTCGAAAACAATACACTCACATTCTAAGCTATATTGTTGAAGCAAACAAAGTCATTTAATTAAAATGAAACACAAACTAGATGTTGGGCATATTTACATATGCTTCAATTTAACTTATTGTCACGACCCTAAAACTGACCCGGTCGTGATGGCGCCTATCGTGAAACTAGGTCAGCCGACACAACTCCCAAATAAATTATTTTATCATTAACAATCATTTTTAAGCCTTTAAATAAAATCAGATATCTCATAATGTAAGTCTAAATGAACAATGCAGAATAAATACACAAGCCCAACATTGGGGTGGCACAAGTCACGAGCATCTACTAAGGTCTGAATACAAGAAGGAGTCTAAAAATGTACTAAATACAGTCTAAGGAAGACGAGGGAAAAAAGCAGTGTTGCGAACGAAACAATCATTTTTAAGCCTTTAAATAAATCAGATATCTCATAATGTAAGTCTAAATAAACAATGCAGAATAAATACACAAGCCCAACATTGGGGTGTCACAAGTCACGAGCATATACTAAGGTCTGAATATAAGAAGGAGTCTAAAAATGTACGACATACAGTCTAAGGAAGACAAGAGGGAGAAAAGCAGTGCTGAGAACGTCGGGCAGCTACCTTGCTACCAGGTTCAGAATTACTTGAATCTGCACACACAAGTACAGGGAGTAATGTGAGTACGCCAACTTAGTAAGTAATAAAAGTAAATGAAAGCTGAGCAGTAAGAAAATACGTATGCCACGTCATAATGCTACAGCAAATGCAGTACATTTCCAAAATAGTACAGAAATCATTTACTTCGTAAATCATGCTCAGTTTCGGTAAAACCATTTAAAACAACTTTCAACAGTTTCAACCTAGTGATAAAAATAGTGAGTAAAATAATAGAAACGTAAATAGCCCCTCGGGCAAAACATATACTATAAACCACCCCTCGGGCATAATATCAACAAAACCAGCCCTTCGGGCTACCTCACAATAACCCTAATCATCCCCTCGAGCATAACATGAATCAAGAATCTCCCCTTGGGCAACATGGATCAAGAACAGCCCCTTGGGCTCCAATATGAAACAACAACGTTCCTTTAGGCTACAACACATCACACACACTGGGTACTCGCGCTTACTGGGGGTGTACAGATTCCTGGAGGGGCCCCTTACAGACAAAGAATAACAAGCCATCTCGTGGAATAATATCCGGCCATCGACCTCACATACTAAAGATAATCATCACACTGGGTACCCACACTCAATGGGGGTGTACACACTACTAGAGGGGCCCGTTACGGCCCAAGCACAATAATAAGCCATCTCGTGGCATAATCAACTGGCTCTTGGCCTCATATCGATCACAAGCCACCTTGTGGCATAATAAATTAGGCCCTCGGCCTCTCATATGTCACAAATCATTACCACATGCTTCGACGCACAACCCGATCCCATAATATCCTTACAACACAGGCCCTCGGCCTCACTCAGTCAGATCTCACTCAAGCCCCTCGTGATGACTGTAAAACAAATACTCGGCTCAAAATCATTTATAAAATCCAAAAGAGTGAATAATACCGAGTTATGAAAACAGTAAGAATATAGCATGACTGAGTATAAACATTAAACCAAAACAGTGAGGTAAAAGAGTAGTAAAAACCCTTAAGGGTCCAAACAATCGGCACAAGGCCCAGACACGGTATTTAGCCCCAAACACAATAATATTTTCCAAGATATAACAATATCAAATAGTTTTCAAGTAAAATACGTGACTTAATAGTCGTACGGGATGGACCAAGTCACAATCCCCAATGGTGCACGACCCTACGCTCTTCATCTAGCGTGTGTGTCACCTCAAAGTAGCACAACGATGTGAAATTCGGGGTTTAATACCCTCTGTACAACATTTACAATCATTACTTACCTCAATCCGAGCAAAATACAACAATAACAATAACAACCATTCAGTATAATCCCAAAAGTGGGGTATGGGGAGGGTAATATGTACACAGACCTTACCCCTACCCCGAGGGACAGAGAGGCTGTTTCCAAGAGACCCTTAGCTCAAGAAAGCACAAGAGACGATATATTAGTACTATCAATAGACTCATAATAAAATAACATACAATACATAACATAAACTAACAAAATAACAGCAATATAAGAAATATATGAAATACGAAAAAGATGGAAGGTATACTAATATCCAACAAATAAAGTCCTGCATTAGTAGCTGATTAGTAGTATCGTAAGACTAATTCCTAACTAGCTAGTCCAAATGTAGTGCGCTGTAGAAATATCCACAACTTCCCCTAACCTACAACCTTAATGCTCGACTTCCACAATTCCCTGTCAAGGGCCATGTCCTCAGTAATCCTAAGCCATGCCATGTCCTGCCTGATTACCTCTCCCCAATACTTCCTAGGTCTCCCTCTACCTCTCTTCGTGCCCACCACAGCCAGTCGCTCACACCTTCTCACCGATGCATCAATGCTCCTACTCCGAATTGCCTTTGCGCCTCGTGTTGGCCTCCAATCGACCCGAATCTAGCCACAATTAATTTAATTTAGTCAATACTAATTATAGAAATTAATTTCGTATGAAAATACTAATTTTCCAACAAAATCCAAAATTTAACTCAAAATCACCAATGGGGCCCACGTCTCGGAATCCGATGAAACTCACAAGATCTGACAACCATTCAACCACGAGTCTAACCATACAAAAATTATAAATGTCCGATAACATTTCGACCCTCAAATCTATCCAAGAGGGTTTTCAAACTTTTCCAACTCAAAATCACCAATTAAATCTTAAAAACAATGATGAATTCGAGTAATCTAACAAAAATTGAGTTAAGAACACTTACCCCGTTGTTTTCTCGAAAACCCCCTAGAAATATCGCCCACCCGAGCTTCATTGGTCCAAAAATGGAAGAATGGGACGAATTTGGACTTAATTCTGCTGCCTAGGGGTTTGTTCTTCGCGTTTGTGACCCTTCTCTTGCATTTACGATGAACAAATTCCTCATCAGCGATTTCCAAACTCATTCTAGACAACCTTTACTATAATTGTCATAACTTGTTGCACACAACTCCAAATGACAAATGGTTTTATGTTATGAAAACTAGATACCAAGGGCTATAATTTCATAGGTTTCTGATTTCATGAGTCATTATATATTGCGAGATATAAGCTTCCAAAATCTGCCTTGTGCAGTAGAGACCTTTGAACTCTCCCCAGACAGCCTGTAGTGTAACTACCATAACTTTTCGTACACAAATCGAAACGTCAATTAATTTACATTTATGAAAACTAGACACAAAGGGATAGAACTTTTATGTTTGGATGATCTCCAAATTCCTTATAGGTTGTAAGATATGAGCCTTTGAAGTCGGACCTGTGCAATTGAGATTTTCTTCTTCGCGAACGCGAGAGTCTCTTCTCGAATATGATGAACAAACTTCCAGTAGCCAAATTCTTCTTCGTGAACATGGTTGCCCTCTCACGAACGCGAAGAGCAAAACTCTGCAGCACTGAACTGAAGAAATATGCAACTTTCAAAACTAGAGTTTGATCCGTTTAACTATCTGAAACTTACCCGAGGCCCTCGGGACCTCAACCAAACATGCCAACATATACCATATTATCATTCAAACTTTTTCCGACCTTCGGAACGTTCAAAACAACATCAAAACACCAAGATCAAATGGAACTTAAGCCTAACAATTCCAAAAATTCCAAATTTCCTCTTTGGATCAAAAAGTCTATCAAACCTCGTCGTAATTACCTGAAATTTTGTACACACATCGCAAATGACAAAACAGACCTACTCCAACTTCCGGAATTCTATTCCGATCCCTGCATCAAAATCTCACCTATCAACCGAAAAATACCAAAATTCTCAATTTCGCCAATTCAAGCCTTAATCTACCACGGACCTCCAAATTACATTCTGATCACGCTCCTAAGTCCCAGATCACCTAACGAAGCTAACCAAATCATAAAAATCTAAATCCGAGATCAAATACTAAAAAGTCAATATTGAGTCAAACCTTTCAAATTCAAAGCTTCAAGCTGAGATCATCCTTCCATATCTATTCTGATTAACCTGAAACCAAAACCGATGATTTATATAAGTACCAATACATAATACGGGACTAGTCATGCTTGAGAACTGGCGAGCGAAGTGCAAGAGCTCAAAACGATCGGTCGGGTCGTGACATCCTCCCTCACTTAAACATACGTTCATCTTCGAATATGCCTATAGTTGTTCCAAAGGCCAACAAATCACTATATAACCTTACATGCAGATACACAGTAGTGATCCCACGTCACACTATCTCATATAGGTTTGATAACACAATGTAACTAAAATTTCACAATCAACCTAGCCCATAAACCTTAGAACCACATTTCCACTTCTGAAATCATCTACAAGATTAGAATCTCACATTTACAATCTGAGTAATCCCGAACAAGCTGTAATAACACATACCTGCAACCATAGGTACAATTACATGACATACTACATAACTCAAACACTTTTAGCGATAACTTCTAATCACAACAGTTACTCAAAACATCCAAATATCGATAATAAGCCTTTTATCAAATAAAGCCTCATTCTAACACTTCTGTATACTGCCATTGATAAATGAAACACATAAGAAGTCATAACCACTCTTCTGATCAACCATTCGTGAAGCTACTTCTCCTTTAGCCAGGACCATAGCAAATTTCTGAGCCGAACATTGATATTATCCCTCCAATATGCTAAAAGTGAATCCATTTCTATTCAATCTAGATCCTAACGATCTCATATAATCCAACACAACTACTCTAGTGAAAAGACACATCAACACAATCTAAAGACACAACTCGTGCAATCCGCGCACCAACAAGCAACAATCCGAACGTACTCAAATCATGAAAAATGATCCAAATGAGAGAGTTGTACCGCAAGCTCACCAGTACCACCACACACAAAGCTGAGAACCCATCAGACATTGTATCATACCTCCATATAACTTTGCTACAATACGCGACCTTATCCAAACACTGGTCTACATGAAACACCTCAAGTCACTATGCTCAAAATCGACAACCACGCACAATTTGATGTCTAGAACCAGAGCAAATCATCATAACCACGGCAAAGAAATTGACATAACATTACACAGACCCGAAAGGACACAACCTATATGCCATCCACCGAGCAATACCCAATACTCTTCCCGCTCGAATTCCACTGAGAGGCCCCAATAAAACCGCATCACATGTGCCTATAACCAATAAATCCTAACGCCTCGCATTACGAAAAGGTAACTCATATATCTCCCTATATCACTAACAATCGAATCAATACATCCCTCAACAATACCACTCGGAGTCAACCATGACGACTCGATGTAGAACACACCTCTTTATTGGCCTACTAATAAACCCCTTATCAAGGAGTTCTTAAAGCTGCTCATTCAACTCCTTTAACTTTACCTGTGCTATATGATATGGTTCCCGGTACCAAATCAATGCCAAAATTGACAACCCTGTCCGGTGACATACCCGGCAGCAAAAAACACATTCAAAAAATCCCTCACCACCGGAACTAAATCATGGTAGGAGTCTTTGCACAACCATCCATCACGAAGGCTAAATAAGAAATACAACCCTCCCCAGCCATCTTTTGGGCCTTCAAAAATGAAACCACTTTACTGGGAAAATAATCCATCGAATCTCACCACTCAATCTGTGTCATTCCCGGCATAGCCAACGTTGTCGTCTTAGTGCAACAGCCCAGAATAACACAACACTGAGACAACTAGTATATACTTAATATAACTTCCCAAATCTAACATACCTAAGCAACAAAGGATCCACTAGGGTCTCTAAGTCCAAAAAGCACACGAATCACCATATCCGATCCTATTTTCGCCGTCCAAATATCGGCAAGCCGGTCGTGACCCTAAAACCCTATATTGGCAGATGGTTAATGTCATGACCCTAAAACCAACTTGGTCGTGATGACACCTATTGTGAAACTAGGCCATCCTACACAACTTCCAAATTAACCATTTAATCATTAACAATCCTTTTTAAGCCTTTAAATAAATCAGATATCTTATAATATAAGTTTAAATGAATAGTGCAGAATAAATACCCAAGCCCGATATCGGGGTGTCCCAAGTCACGACTATCTACTAAGGTCTGAATACATACCACACCTCTAATTCCCAATCACCCAATGAGAGTTACTCCTATAATTCTTTTATGCCACCAAGAAAACTCGAACATCAGCAGTCGATCAAACAAGAGGGTGCCGCAATACTAATGAAGTATCCTCAACTCAAACACATCGCCCTTTCTAAAACTTATACTTTTATCAAGCCATACCAGTTAGTAATATCATTTCCCTAGTCATCTGAAACTGTCCATGATGCTTAAGAATTTATGACCCTCCTTTCAGAACTGAACCGTGACCTTACACATGCAAATCTCTACCCTACACAACATACTGCATGTACCATACTAACCTATGATAAATAGTAGAACTTCATAATCCACTATGAGCCACAACTACTACGTACCCAACCAGCAAAGAACTTTCTATTGATTCCATATAGAAGAAAATCACTATACATTCCATGTTCCTCACGCTTGTAGCAAATATACATCTCTAACAATGGTAGAAACCATCAAGAACTCTCTGAATTCCATTTGCACAAAACTAAACCATCAGGACTGAATCCTTCTAACTCAACCAAGCTACGCAGGCCATTAAAACACAAGAGCATTACCGCAAAACACCTGAAAAAACTCATTACCTCGTAAGCATCCAAAGAACTAATCATATCCTTACCATGCTGATACGGCCTACTACCAAGCTATCCCATCTATCTGAGTTTCCTTCTAATTTACCTTCAACTTGATACTCCTTCTTGCTATAACACCACAATTTCCTCAATCCAGACTCACCACATGAGACCCAAGCACAAAACCACACCGTCTAAGGCTCATATGCCGCTGAATACTCTCTTAACTATTCCCAAGAGCCCCACATTCAAAATACCTACCCTGAAGGAACTTCCTGTGAATCCAAAGCCATTACCTTTAACTATCTGATACTGATATATAGAATCCCATAATGATATAGAAATACCATGAGCCTTGACACCATCCAATGCATACCTTAGTTTCTAGCCAAATATACAACTTAAAAATCTCCAATTATTACATGTAAAATCTTGAACCCATTAGAACCATTCTCGAGAGTTATCCATTCTACTAAAATCGCAATTAGACTGATCAAATGAACCGAACAACCTGTGCCTCATTAGCACTCCGACACCGCAGAGTGTAGCTTCACCTTAATGCAACCAAGCAACTTCTGGTTCTATGGATCGTACATCCTTTTACTAATAACAACTCAAGTCATTTCACGATTCTCATACACCCATAAAGCATAACATAACCTTTATTGAAATTTCCTTTACTCGAGACATCCCCGGTCTCAACCTCTATAAGCCATAACCAATTCACCAGTACGCCTCCAACTGGGACCAACATAGCACCTAACCATGCAATCAACTAGTCAAGCAGACTTCCCCACTTAGCTCAAAGCCATGGATCAAAACACATAATAACTCATAATGCATATACTCTATTAATACCATAATACCATAATGAGATTGAAATAAATTCTTCATAAGCTCATGCAACACAGATCATCTAGTACTTCAAATCTTCTGCAAATCTCGCATTTGTCCTCGTAATAGTTGTTGATACCCAATTTTTCCCTATATATTTTTTTTACTCAAAATACTCTCAAAATAACATGTGTATGCATATATAAGTATGCCCAAGAGTTTTGGTATTTTTCCCTATTTTTAGATTTTTAAAATTAATTAATTATCTATTTTAGCAGTACAAAATTCAATAATTATTCCCAGACTATCATTTTGGTGAATAATTTATTTCCATTCTCACATTTACACCAAGAAATAATTCAAGTGATTTTTGCATATTTTTTACAAATTTGTTTGGTATTTTTAAGCTAAATTGCATATAATTGCAATTATAGCCTGTATTACGATTAATAGCGTTTTACAATTATAAAATCATTCCAGTATTTTTAGATTAATATTATACATTATTAATTAGTTCAGTACTTTTAATTTGTTTTAAAATTAGTTTACTATTTTACATAAAATAAAAGGGAGAAATTGGCTATTTAATACCTAGCCTATTATTATAGCAATTTTAGCACCAATTTTAACCCACCCAATCAGATTTTAAATTAACCCAATTGACCCAATACCCAATCCAAATCCGCCCAGTCCAATCTCTAAATAACCTGGCCCAGCTCCGAATCAATTTGAGCCATTGATCAAATAAGATCAACGGACTAGATCCTTTTTCCTTAATTAAATTCTAACTAGCCCCCCTTTGACCCCTCAGTTTTTGAGACCGGTCTCTCTCTCTACTTCATCTCTTACCCTCCTCCTTCTCTCTAGAACCTTCTGGTTCTTCTTCTCTAATGGCCTTCACCCTCTCTCCGACCACCTCTAGCCTCACCACTTTCGACCACCAGCCACCGTGAAACCTTATCTCACCGATTCCCTCTATCCTTGACACCCCAGAAGCCTCCACCATATGAGATGGTCACTGAAGCTTTGCTTGGTTTGTCTCCGGCCTTTTTCCGATGGGTTTTGGTCTGATGGTGCTATGAACACCATTATTACTGAGTTTCACAGCCATGTTTCTCTTACTTCTCACTGGTTTCTTATGAAACCATAATTTCTACCCAGACCTATTAAATCTCTGTATTTTTTTTACGATTTTAACTCACACCTTTATGTTTTACACTACTCTCTACTCGATCTTTACGATTGCTCAAGTTTAAAACGTTTTTTTCCCTTTTTGAAACTAGGGTTTCTGAACCCCTTTTTGAAATTACTTTATTTTCTGATTTTGAGTACTATATGTTTGTGTTTGTACTATTTGCTTGTTCGTGTGTTCTTCTAGGTTATTCTCTAAGTTCTATGCTTTAATTTTGTTGTTAGGGTTTCCAACCTTCCACTGTTTCTATGATTTCTTGCTTAGGGTTCTCTGATTTTCGTGCGTTTTGTGTTTTATATGTCTAATTATTCATTGTTTACCAAATATTCTACTGATTCTGTGCATCTCTTCAAATTCATGATTTTGTATATGTTTTCCTTAGAAGTTTTTTAGTGATTTTGAATCACTTCCTTATTTGTGAGATGCTTTCCTTACTTAGAACTATTGATTTTAATTTCATCCGTGATTCTTTGACTAATTTTTAGAATTAATTTATATGGTTACCATATTTATGCACATAAACATACTTTCAAATATTCAATATATATTTTCCTTACTTGAAATATTATGTATTTGGCCTTTATTACATGTTACATGCTTTACTACTCCTATTATGGTAGAGTCAGTAGTCTAAGTGATTCTTTCCTTATCTGATATATCTTGTACCCATTCGAATCATGACTCCCTAACTAAAAGGATTTTGGTCCTGTGATTGATTCCAATTGGTATTGTTTCTATAATTATGTTAAGTCAGTACTTGTTACTTTATTCTTTACTTGTTTTCAAAACTATAAATACTTTAGCACATTGCATATCAAAAAAAGGCATACTCATTGTTCTCTCTCACTTTCCTATACATTCTCTCTCACTTCTCTTATTGACTACTGGCTACCCAGTCGGCTGAAAGCCAAGACAGAGTAACTTGTTACTCAACTATTTTATTGCTCTATACATTGCTTCTCTTTTGCTCTGCACGCTACTGTCCATTGCTCTACTTCCCTGCACACTACTGCTCTATTTTCTCACTCTTGGCTGGTATGTCTTTTATTTGATTTACAGCATCCAAAACAACATGTTTTTATTGCACTTTCTCTTATTTCTTTTATGGTTCTACTTATGGTTCTGCTGTTTACATTGCAATTAGCATGCCTCTTTGCTAGTTCATTGATGAGATTACCCTTCCTTTAATTCAGCATGTCTACTGTTTCCCCTACTTGTTTACTACAATTCTTCCTTACTCCATAACCCAAGTACATTATAAGCATGTATGCATGACCCTCCTAGGTACTAAGTAATCTTGAACCCCTTCCCTGAACCTGATATGTGAACCAGTTTGGCATCCCTCAATCTCATGCTGTTAAGCTCCTTGCATGGACACTTTGTGATGAAATGTGTTGTGACTGTTTAGGTACTGAAATGCCTTCTTTGATGTCTGCGTGTGTGCAAATATGATCTTACATGTGAACTACTTGTCCCCATTTCCCCTTCCCCTTGTTTGTGTTTGCTTCCCTGAACCATGTGTGACATTCTAGTTCTGAGATTGTCCTACTCACCTTCATCCAAAATTGTTACACTCTTCTATTGTTTTCTTTCAAAAACTGATTCTAGATGGATCATTTTCAAACTGTTTTTCTCAACTCAATTCCTTTAAAACTATATCAAGCACTCTCACTACTCTTAGAGATTAGGTTCTACCCCCTTCGTGTAAGCATTGCTTTGGGTACCTCTCAATAATCACTAAACTTTGATGCACAAGGCTGGTAATTCTACACTGCACTTGTTCAACATTTTGGTAAGTGTTTAGGTGCTGGTATTGGCCAGGGACCCAATAGGGCCTTAGGGAGCTTTGCCGCACCCAGACCATGGCAAATGTTGTGAAACTACAAAGGCGTGAGGTTGGAAGATTGGGCCTGATTGAAGGCTCCCTATAGAATAACTTCTTATTTTATTCTTTATTATTGTAATTCAGCTGTCATTGGTTTGTAATAATTTGTAAACGAATGATTGGGGTTTGGATAGTGAATATGGGGGGTTATGCATGCTTAGTTTAAGTAATGGGTAGAAAACATGATTATAGGACTTTATTTACGTATTTGCGCAATAGATATCATGTGTAGGACATGCATCTCATACGTTAGAGATCCTGTTTTAAGCCTTTTAGTTTCAGCCTGTTATTATACTCATTTCGTAATCATGATCAGTTAATAACTAGCAACTAATTGTTATAAGGCTACTGCTGCATTCTCATTAGCACTTAGAGACCATGTTTTAGGAACTTCTATGTGTATTTGACATCCTGTCACTTAGGGTTTATTTCGTCTGAGTTGCCATTGTTAAACGCCTCATTAGCATGCTTAATATATTAATACAAGTCTGGTTAAGTTTGTCCTTTGAAAAACTAGAATTAAATATACATGTCCACCCTTTTAAGATAATTAGGCAATGCATACGACGCCTAGGCAAACTTTAGGCCTAATAAGAATCGTTTAATCGTGTGTTTTTCCAGTTTAAGACTAACTAACCTCTTTTAATTTGAACTCTGCCACTCCCATTCTTGTTTTGATTCTCGGAAGTTCACTCTGTTTTACTAGAAATCCCTCTTTATCTGGAAACAAATTTTGAAATCGTGCATCTATTTACTCTCACTGACTTTCTGATTCTTGTTCTATTATGTTTTTTTCAAACTACTGGGTTACCTTTTCTGCCTAGAATCGTGCTATTTTGATACTTGTTCTATATCTAGTTAAGCTACTAAGTCTCTGCTATATTTTTCAAAACCTTGCTTTAACGGTTCTTTTACTTACTCAACATGTTGTTACCTATTCCTTTTCTTTTAAAACTCCTATCTATGAGACCTTAAATGTGTTTGAGACGTGCTGATTACGTGTTCATTTTTGGAGGGATCTTTGATCCTTATTTGTCCTTGTATACTCCTTTATGTGCAGTACTATTTGTTATGTATGTCGCTTAGCATTTTATCCTTTAAACCTATGGGGTCAAGCCTAGTCCTTACATTATAGGAATATTGGTCCTAAATGCCCTCCGGGACCTATAGGACGAGATGGGTAATAGCACGCAACAAGTATTCGTGACTAACCCATGTGTTTTAAATAACCTTTACGGGGTGGGAAGGGTAGAATATTGAGATGATGACTGATGCGCTAATATCTTTGTAGCCCCTCTTTTGAGTAGTGATTACTGGATATTGCATTGACGTGATCCATATTAATCACAAACCTAGGATCCTTTTCCCTTTACTTGTCTTTATCTGCTTTCTTTAGAACTGCTTAAATTTTTCAAATTTTTGCTCTCTCTACTTTCTTCAAAGGTTTTCAACTTATTTGCAACGTTATATGCAATTCCTTTATTTGAGCCCTAAATTGCTTGTTTGATTTTGTGAAGTCACAACTGTAGCATGGCCGGAAACCACACTAGTGGATCTTGATGGGTGCCTAACACCTTCCCCTCGAGATAATTTCTAGCCCTTACCCGAACTCTGGTTCTTCAAAATCAAACCCCTTTTTATTGTCCTAATGCACTTTAATCATTAGGTGGCGGCTCTTCAATTCCAAAAAATGCAAATCCAAAAAAGGGAACGAGTTGTCCTCCGAAATGTCATAAACCTGATTTTGCGAGAAAAAGGGGGCATCAACAACAGTAAAGCCCACTCTCTTAAGCAATCAAAATTCAAATTTAAATTGCAACACATATACTTCACTGGTATAGGATATCTTCCAAAAACAACATAAGGATCATACAAACTTCAAAACACTACGCAGGAGATAACCCACCTGTTTCGACTTAAACTAATATCTCTTTATACCCTTGCACTGTCATAAATGTTACGCAGTCACTTAATCTTCCTAAGTCTGAACTCATATCACAACGTGAAATCTGCTTCGCTTCTCAACTAGGCAACATGAAAAGGTCCTTCAATCACGCCCACAACTCAGGCCATACATCAAATTACCATGAAAATCAAGCACTATATAGTTCTTACTACCCCCAACCAGACCGTTCTTGCCTCATTCAATCCATATGAACATATCTCACAGTCACATCACTCTCATCACGTAGCTATCTCGTCATCACTTCCCTTTATAGGGACACAACAGAATATATAGATCCAGAAACATGTGCTCACGCAATCAACATCCCAGGGCTCGAGCTATAGGTAAAATTTCGGCCTCGAGTGTTCTAGACTGGCACAACATCAACACAAAAAGATCACATCTCACCCCTCGATCAAGGAGTCACAAGTCATCGATGCACATATGGTACTGAGCGCTCATGCGCGCATATGAATACGTGGAAGGAATTCAAAGAGTTACACTTCAAGTTGAATCAATGACGCACGATAAGAATTCAAGAGTGTGGAATTTCCTAAAGGTTCTAAAGCCTCTCAAGGATAAGCAGAGATGTCTCTGTACCGATCCGCGAGACTATACTAAATGTGCTCATGACTCGCGAGACCTATGTAACCTAGGCTCTGATACTAACTTGTCCCGACCCTAAAACCGACTCGGTCATGATGGCGGCTATCCTGAAACTAGTACAGCCGACACAACTCCTGAATTTATGATTTAATCATTAACAATAATTTTTAAGCCTTTAAATAAATAAGATATCTCATAATGTAAGTCTAAATGAACAGTGTAGAATAAATACACAAGCCTGACATCAGGGTATCACAAGTCACGAGCATATACTAAGATCTGAATACAAGAATGAGTCTAAAAATGTACTAAATATAGTCTAAGGAAGATAAGAGGGAGAAAAGCAGTGCTGCGAACATCGGGAAGCTACCTTGCTAACTCCAATGACTCTGCCACTGAGCAATCAACACCCGCTACCGGGTTATGAACTAACTTAATCTGCACACAAAGGTGCATGGAATAATGTGAGTATGCCAACTCAGTAAGTAATAAAAGTAAATGAAATCTGAGTAGTAAGGAAACACGTAAGCCACGTCATAATGCTACAACAAATGTAGTACATTTCCAAAATATTACAGAAATCATTTACTTCGTAAATCATGCTCAGTTTCGGTAAAACCTTTTAAAACAACTTTCAATAGTTTCAAACGAGTGATAAAAAAACTGAGTAAATAATAGAAACATAAACAGCCCCCGAGAAAAACATATATCATAAACTGCCCCTCGTGCATAATATAAACATAAAAAACCAGCCCCTCGGGCTACCTCACAATCATTGGTAATCATCCCATCGGGCATAACATGAATCAAGAATTGCCCCTCTGGCAACATGGATCAAGAACAATCTCTCGAGCTCCAATTTGAATAAAAAATGGCCCCTCAGGCTACAACACATCACACACACTGGGTACCCGTGCTCACTGTGGGTGTACAGACTCTTGGAGGGCCCCTTACGACCCAAGCAAAATAACAAGCTATCTCGTGACATAATCAATCTGGCCCTTGGCCTCACATAATAAACAGAATCATCACACTGGGTACCCGCGCTCACTAGGGGTGTACAGACTCCTGAAGGGGCTCCTTACGGCCCAAGCGCAATAATAAGCCATCTTGTGGAATAATCAACTGGCTCTTGGACTCATATCGATCACAAGCCACCTCGTGGCATAATAAATTAGGCCCTCGGCCTCTCATATATCACAAATCAGTACCACATGCTGCAGCACGCAACCCGATCCCATAATATCCTTACCTGACAGGCCCCCGACCTCACTCAGTCAGATCTCACTCAAGCCTTTCGGGCTAATAGTAAAACAAGTACTCGGCTCAAAATCATTTATGAAATCAAAAAGAGTGAATAATACTGAGTTATGAAAATAGTAAGAACTTAACATGACTGAGTATAAACATTAAACCAAAACAGTGAGGTAAAACAGTAGTAAAAGCCCCTAAGGGTCCAAACAATCGGCACAAGGCCCAGACACGACATTTAGCACCAAACACAATAATATTTTTCCAAGATATAACAATATCAAATAGTTTTCAAGTAAAATAAACGACTTAATAGTCGTACGGGATGGACCAAGTCACAATTCCTCACGGTGCACGACCCCAAGCTCGTCATCTAGCATGTGCATCACCTCAAAGTAGCACAACGATGTGAAATCCAGGGTTTCATACCCTAAGGACAACATTTACAATCATTACTTACCTCAATTCAAGCAAAATGCTACTCTAAAATGCCTTTGCCCCTCGTATCGGCCTCCAATCGACCCGAATCTTGCCATAATTAATTCAATTTAGTCAATACTAATTATAAGAATTAATTCCATATGAAAATACTAATTTTCCAACAACATCTGAAATTTAACTCAATATCGCCAATGGGTCCCACATCTCGAAATTCGACGAAACTCACAAAATCTGACAACCCATTCAACCACGAGTCTAACCATACCAAATATACAAAATTCGGATAATATTTCGACCCTCAAATCCTCAAATCTATCCAAGAGGGTTTTCAAACTTTTCCAACTTAAAATCACCAATTAAATATTAAAAACAATAATGGATTTGAGTAATCTAACCAAAATTGAGTTAATAACACTTACCCCATTGTTTTCTCTGAAAATCCCTCGAAACATCGCCCCACCCGAGCTTCATTGGTCCAAAAATGAAAGAATGGGACGATTTGGACTTTATTCTGCTGCCCAGGGGTTTGTTCTTCCCATTCGCGACCCTTCTCTTGCGTTCGCGATGAACAAATTCCTTATATCACCAAATTCCAAACTCATTCCAAATAGCCTTTAATATAATCGTCATAACATTTTGCACACAACTCCAAATGATAAATGGTTTGATGTTATGAAAACTAGACACCAAGGGCTATTATTTTATAGGTTTCTCATTTCCTTAGTCATTATATACTGCAAGATATAAGCTTCCAAAGTCAGCCCTGTGCAGTAGAGATTTCTGAACTCTCCCTAGACATCCTGTAGTGTAGCCATCATAACTTTTTGTACAAAAATTCAAATGCCAATTAATTTACATTTCTGAAAATTCGACACAAAGGGATACAACTTTCATGTTTGGATCATCTCCAAATTTCTTATAGGTTGTGAGATATGAGCCTCCGAAGTTAGACCTGTGCAACCGAGATTTCCTTCTTCACGAATGCGAGAGCCTCTTTGCAAACGCGAAGTACAAATTTCCAGAAGCCAAATTCTTCTTCGTGAACACGGTTGCCGTCTCGCGAACTCAAAGAGCAACACTCTGCAACACTGAACTGAAGAAATCTGCAACTCTCAAAATAATAATTTGATCCGTTTAACCACCTGAAACTCACCCGAGGCCCTCAGGACCTCAACCAAACATTCCAACATATCCCATATCATCATTCAAACTTGTTCTGACCATCAGAACGCTCAAAACAACATCAAAACACCAAGATCACATCAGATACAAGCCGAAGAATTCTAAAAACTTCCTAATTCTGCTTTTGATCAAAAAGTCTATCAAACCTCGTCGGAATGACCTGAAATTTTGCACACATGTCAAAAATAACACAACGGACCTACTCCAACTTCCAGAATTCCATTTCGACCTCAATATCAAAATCTCACCTATCAACCAGAAAATGCCAAAATTCTCAATTTTGCCAATTCAAGCTTATATCTACCACAGACCTCCAAATTAAATTCTGATCATGCTCATAAGTCTCAAATCACCTAACAGAGCTAACCAAATCATAAAAATCCAAATCCAAGATCAAATACTAAAAATCAAGATTGAGTCATACCTTTCAAATTCAGAGCTTCAAGCTGAGATCATCCTTCCGTATCTATTCCGATTAACCTGCAACCAAAATCGGAAATTTACATAAGTTACAATACATAATACGGGGCTAATCATGCCCGAGAACTGGCGAGCAAAGTGCAAAAGCTCAAAACGACCAGTCGGGTTGTTACATCTACACACATTTCTTATCGCTTTTTGGTCATACTTTCTAATGAATATGCTCAACTTAGTGACTAGTAGCGAAGCAAAATATACATAGTTCCAAGAAAAATATATAATCATTTTAAACACACAATCAAAACATATATCTATCGAGGTGAACAAGTCCAGAACCCCTCTAATATATACATAGTTCCATAGTTCCTCAGTGACCACCAAGAGGAGTCAATCGACACCTCTTTGCCAGAAAATTACACTCTATTGCTAGATAAAAAAAATTCCTTTATGTATATAAAATGTATGCTGAACCCTTTTACTTTTTGATATATCTAATTTTTTATATTTTGACATTCCTTAGTAAAAATAATAGCTCCGCCATTGTTTGTGACCATCCTTCGTTGGGCTACAACTTCACCCCTATTAGAGTGATCCGGGGTTTGGAACAAGGTACTTGCTTTTTAATTAAGAATTAAAAAAATAGAGAAAATTAAATAAAAGAAACAGTTTAATTACCAACATTCTTGGGAAGAGATTTCCATGAACCTTCTCCATGAGCTTGAATATAATTCACCAATAATGCATCTTCTTCAACAGTCCATTTCCCTTTCTTTAACCCGACTTTCTCACAACAAGGTGACCTCACCATTTCCAATTATTATTATTATTTTGTTTTTTTTTTTCAAGAAAAACAATTGCTTACTTGAGCAACGTACGTAAGTCAGAGATGTGTGTGTGGAAATACTGTTGGCGGAGAGGCCTCTATATAGCAACGATTATATTAGCAGCATAATTAATGATGTTTACCTTGACATACGAATAATAATTAAACTTGTTTGTAGTTTTAAATATACGTGATTTAATTTAATACTAATTAATAACCGAGAAATCAAACGTATAAATAAACGAAGTAAGTTGAATCAAACCAATGCTTAAGCAAGTCTTGATCTCGAGCTATGATACGAGGTAGGTCAACAAAAACAGTAAAGTAAAGACAATAAAGTTAAGAGACAATTATGATAAGTAATGAGAAAGAAATTAAGAGTATATATTCTTTTGCCAATGACTGATAATGGTTACAAATGATTGGGGTCCCCTTTATAAAGTAGGGAAACCCTAAATATAGTACATTTCCATTCTTCGTAAGAAATCTTATTGGGACAGTTGTCTAACTACCTAGTACAAATTCGTACAAATGTGATTCATAATTTACATCGTGATCTTGGGGTTGTTGCGGGAATCTTGCTCTTTCTGTTACAAACCCATAACAGCATCATCTCGGGGTTGGTCATATTCGGCTTCAGTGCTCATCGTCTAGTTCGATCTTCGAGCTTTTACCCTGTCATTGGGCTCGAGCTTGGTCCATCGAGCTTGAACTAAATCTATCATGAACTCGGGCTTGAAGCGACTCTTCGAGCCCATGAAATTGGGCATACCTAATTTCGATCATATACAGATAGTCCTCGCGTTTCTGAGAGTAAAATGATATGAAATTTTTTGATCCTCGATTCTCTGATACTTTGATCATGATGTGAATCTCATGACATCAGCGACTAAAGTGATTGAAATGTCGGGTCTGCATAGTTCCCAAGGCCATTAATTGAAAGCGGCTGATGGTCAGCCATTGGCTTCCCTAAATCGTTAGAGCGGCCATTAAAAATAGGTCAAATTTACAAATTTTACAAGCTTTACTTCTCAAATCTTTATCAAAACCTCACTAGCTTCTTCATCTTCCCTGCGTTTATCTTTTGTTCAATTTGTTCTCGCTACAGCATCAACTTCTTCTCTTCTTTTGAAATTCTCAATAGCAATGGCCAAAACATCTAAAACCGTTCCTCAGAAAGAAAAATCCTCCTTATCATCACATCCGGCCGGTAAAGAATGATGGTGCCACCTCGTATCAAGAGTGCATTCGCAGGCCATGCGAGCTATCATTAGATTTCAAGGTCGATAAGCCCGCATCGGTTCCAGGTCGATGCGTGCCCATGTCTCGATATATCCGCTTGATAACCGAAGATGATCTTCAGCAAGTGAAGAAGGATTGTAACTGGGGTCATTAGCATGTCGTGATTCCTTCCCCCGAAGAGGACATCACCACTCATGTAGAATGGTACTTAAGCGTGTACACTTATCCTTTCACACTGGTTCAATAGACCTAGTCATTCTCGATTTATGTCACCAATATCGGGTGACGCTTGGTGTATCGTCAATTTGCTCAAGTATTTCTCGAGCAAGGTTGAGGGGATGTATTTTACCCTCGACCACCTGATCAGGTTATACAGCCCTTGCCTTTATCGAGGTGGTCTAATAAAACTCCAGCGTCAATCCTCGAAGTCGCTAATCTCTAGCATCGATGAGGACAAGGACCAAGGATGGATGAGCCCGCTTGTCCGAATCAAGACTTTCAATTTAATTCCTGCTGAAAGGAAGCCATTTCTCACGAATAGAAAACGAAACATAAGTACAAACTTATTGACGATGATTAGTGTTCTACTTTCCCTAATCTTCCTTGACGCAGCTGCCCCTTAGTTTCCTGGTGCGATTCTGGACCTTGCAGGTTGGGTTCAACAACTGCTTCCACTTTTTAACATATAGAACGTAGTTGGCGTGATTTGGCCAAGGGTTAGTGGGAAGCTAAAAACCATGATGACCTCCCTTGTTTATATATTGGTGTTCCTCTATAACACACTTACTTTCCCCTTATGCAGGCCTCGGAGACATTGTTGCTATGAGGCTGCCTCCGCCCCTTGAAGAGGATATCCAAAGCCAACCAAGGATAAGAAAAGAAAAAGGGCTTTGCCAACAAGTTCCCCGAATTCTAAGAAAAATAAGGCTTGAAAGCCTAGGGCTGATCTTGCATCCCTATCTACAGGCGTGGTCTAACAACTACGAGATAAAGTGGAAGAAGGAGAGGATGTCGGCTGGTTGCTGGTAGCTCGAAACAGAGGAAGCATTGAGGCTTCGAAATCCACCGAACCGATGATGGCTGAGGCGGATCATTCTCTAACTGAAGTAATATTGGAGGGGAGCTCAAGCAAAGTTCCAGATCCATCGGGTGGTAAAAGTGCATCTCGTCCAGAAGGACATTTGGTGGTTGAGCCCGAGGAACCTAATTTTGAGGCCCTCCAAAGAGAAGATAATGTCCCAAGTGAATCGCTTGGGATAATTAACATAGATGAATTGCCACCTGGTCTCGTGTTCTTTGTGTTGATACCCAATTTTTTTTTATATATATATTTAATATGCAAAACACCTTCAAAATAGCATATGTATGCATATATGAGCATGTCCAATGGTTTTATTATTTTTACCACATTTTAAAGGTTTTTTAAATGATTTATTTCCCCCCTTTTATCCATAAAATTCCAATAATTATTTTTAAAATTATTATTTTGATAATTCATCTATTGAATTTTTATATTTATGCCAAAATATAGCTAAGGTAATTTTTACATATTTTACAGTTTTATTTAGCTAAATTGCGCTTAATTGCAATATTAGCCCTTTAAGGCTTAATTAGGTTTTATATTCATAAAATTGGATCCTATATTTTTAAATTGTTAATTATGTATTATAAACCATTTTAGCCATTTAAATTAATTTTCAGAAATTATTTCCTATTTTTTTTATAAATTTAATGGGAAAAAGTGGCTATTTAACTTGTAGCCAAAATCGGCTTTCAAATCTAGCCCAAATCGAATCCCAATTCCCCAGCCCAATTTCAATTCAAATCCAACCCTAACCCAATTTTAACCCAAGCCCAACCGGATCTCCACCTACCCCATTTGATCATGACCGTTGATCATTCAGATCAATGGTCCCCCTTTCCCTTACAATTTTTAAACCCAAATGACCCCCTAACCTAATTTATTTCCTACCAAATCGTCGCCCTTGAATCCCCATTCCTCTCCCATCCTCTCTACAACCTCACTCAAACCTTAGTCGCCGCCACCCAAATCAACCCTAATCCCCTTCTATGTTCACTCAGTCCGTAGACTCCCATGGCTATTTGAGATGTATACCGGTCTCCTATGTCTCCTGGTTGCTTGTTTTCGTGATTTCATGGAAAGATGTCAAAGAGATCTAGTCAATTATTTGCTCAACTTCTATCTATGGTCTTTTCCCGGCCATCCATGGCTTTTTCGACTAGATCGGTAACTTTTCGAAGTCTTTCTTATTTTTTATGTGTTCTCCGAAACCCTAACTTTAAAGGCTTTCCAATTTTCTTTTAAATCTGTCTTAGATCTGTGTATTTTATGAACCTCTTAAGTGTTTTCCTTAAAGGTTTTTCAATTTTTCAAACCGACTCTTCGTCTTCAACGATTAGGGTTTTCTTAACCTCTTTTAAAAGATCCTTCTCCGATTTTCAGTGTTCTTTTATGATTTTACTATGTTTAAATGATTGTTTATGTTTTTCTTCTACCTGGTTCATTGTGATAACACCCTAAGTATCTTTGGTTTTATCCGGGGTTCTGAAACTATCTTTTTGGTAAGTATGCCTGTTTCGATTGAGTTTTTTATGGTTAAACCCTTTCCTTTGTTTGTCTTGACTGATTCTGAGTTCTTACTGTTTTTATTAAAACCCTAATTTCCTAAATCTTTTCTCACTTGTTACTGTGAGTTTTTTAAAGATTTCCTTTACTTATTTTCGTGTGTTGGTTTGATCTCCTTTACCTGTTGCTATGTGTTAGATTAGTTTCTTCATTTTGGTTCTATGTGTGAGCTATGACTGCACGACCTTGTTGATTATCATGCTTTGAGTAGTCCTTAGCCTATTCATGTCACTTTTTTACGTTTATGTTCATATAGTTTGCTCCTTTTTGTCAATATGTTTGACCCTGCATGTCTGATATGCCTGTTCATTGTTTTCTATTTATATGTTAAATTGCATAATCATGATTCCTTTTTGATTGATCTTGATTTTCTCAAGTTACGATTGATTGCAAAGGTTTTCTTATAAACCCCTAATTTTACTCGTTCGATTAAGTTGATTGATTCTCATTCCTTTATTTGTTGTAATGTTTCACCCCTGCTGAATCCTTTCCCCAAATTAAGCATATTATCTACTTAGACTCAATTGCATACTCTATATTCTTACTACCCTTATATGGTCGGAAATCAATCTTCCTCAAATTGATTTTCTTTCCTTAATTATCCCTATTAGTATTCGTTAACTAGTAATTCCTTGATTAAAGGGAAGTATTTGTATTAATGGGATTCTGATTGTGATTATTTCCATATTTGTGTTAAAGCTTTACTTTTTACATTATTTTTTACTCGTTTTCAAAGCTATAAATATCCTATCCTCTCTTCTCTAAACACACGAACAACTGAGTTCAAAATACACACTTACACATTCAAACTCTCTTTCTTTCTGTGCTACTGCCTTGTCTAGTCAGCTGAAAGCAAAGGCTAGACTGTGGAATTCTGATTGCTTTACTTTTGTTTTCCTACACTTTTCTTATTCAATGGGTATGCCCCTAGTTTAAATTATGAAACTCAAACCTATATGTTCCCTTGTTGTCAATCACTGTCTTTTTTTTGAACTGACTTAATGGCTCACGCTGATGCACTTTTTGTTTACTGCTTTACTCAGCATGCTTAAAATTCTGCCCTCTTTTGTTCAAATGTAATTAGTATGTTTACTTGTTCCTGCTTATGTCCCTCAACTAGCATGTCTTCTAATTTACTTGATTCATGACTAATTATGTGTTTCTATTTTGGGTCCTCTATGTCCCCAACCCCTACTCCCCAGTTTGTAACTGTAGAAGCATGTACTCCTCTCTAAACTTGTTCTGTGGTTTTTTTTGCTCCTATCCCTTTCTCTCTTTCAAAACTCTTCTGTTGTTCTACAAACTTATTTCAAACATGCTATTTTTAAAACTATTTCAAGCACTCTCACATGCACTCTTAGATCATTAGGTTATGCCCCTCTTGTGTGAGCCTTGCTTTGGGACCCTTGAGCTCCCTTAGAACCTGGACACATAAGGGCTGGCCCTTCCACACTACACCTACTCTTGGTTATGCAATCTAGGTGTGAGCACTGCCCGATCCTTTGAGGTCCTTAGTTAACTCTGACACACCCAGGTATGAGGAAAAACTATGGAACAATATTATCATTTGAGGTGGTTTATTGCATAACTCATAGAGGAAGTCAGAATCAGGCTTCCTATAGTGGTAACTTCTTATTTTTCAGTTCTTAAGTAATTCTATCACATGGTCTGTAATAATTTGTAAACAAGTATTGGGGTCGCTAGTGAGAAGTGATGGGAAAATATGCATGCAATAGTTGTTAAAGGGTAGAAAGCATGTTATTAGGTTTGTAATCCTAATTGTGCGATAGAAACCATGTTTAGGATTCGTTATGCATTAGAAATCATGCTTTTTAGACCTTTGTTTCTTGCTTCAGCACTTCATTCATTAGTCCATACTTTATGTCTATCACTTAGAAATCCTGCTCCTAGGGCAATAACAACACTGGTATAAAAAGTTGTTATTTCAAAAATCCTGCAACTATTATGTACACGTACACTACCAAATAAAATCAGGGTTTAGCGACGGACAAAATCTGTAGCTAAACAGAAAAATTCGTCGCTAATCTCATTTAGCGACGATATAGCGACAGATTATCAAAAGACTCTGCTAGCAACGAGCATTTTAGCGACGACGTTCGTAGCTAATTTCAGTTTTTTTGTAGTGCGTAGAAATCATGCCTTAGGGACTGCCATTTGCATGTGCATATTAGATATCATGTCCTACGATCCTATTTGCATTTCATTTAAAATGCCTAGTTGATTACTGAAGACTCTTGTGGCCTCATATGATCAGATTCTTTGAGAGTTACAAGTCATTTGTAGTCATTAAGAGAGTAACATGGCAGCTTCCTGATGAAGGTTGGTACAAGTGCAATACTGATGGAGCTTCTAGGGGCAATCCGGGCCCTAGTTACTATGGACTTTGTGTGAGAAATCATGAAGGAGATTTGGAATTTTCTAAGGCAAAGGAGATAGGTGAGGCGACTAACATTGTAGCTGAAGCTAAAGCGATTGTAGAGGGGCTAGCATTTTGTGTGGAAAGGCAACTCCATCCTTTGATTATAGAGACTGATTCTCTAGTGATGAGGAAGATTATTGATGGTGAATGGGAGACTCCATGGTGTATAGGGGAGTTTCCCATCTGGTTCATTATTTGGAGTTGGCAGCCATAGTACACGCATTGAAGATTTGGAGGCATTGCCCATTGCTATGTGTTAGACTCGTTTCTTCATTTTTCTTCTATGTGTGAGCCATAACTGCTTGACCTTGTTGATTACCATGCTTTGAGTAGTCCTTAGCCTATTCATGTCACTTCTGTACGTTTATGTTCATCTAGTTTGCTCATTTTTGTCAATTTGTTTGACCCTGCGTGTCTGATATGCCTGTTCATTCTTTTCTGTTAATATTTTGAATTGCATAATCATGATTCCTTTTTGATTGATCTTGATTTTCTCAAGTTACGATTGATTGCAAAGGTTTTCTTATAAACCCCTAATTTTAATCGTTCGATTAAGTTGATTGATTCCCATTCCTTTATTTGTTATGATGTTTCACCCCCGCTAAATCCTTTCCCCAAATTAAGTATATTATGTACTTAGACTCAATTACATACTCCATATTCTTACTACCCTTATATGGTCAGAAATCAATCTTCCTCAAATTAATTTTCTTTGCTTAATTATCCTTGTTAGTATCCGTTAAGTAGTAATTCCTTGATTAAAGGGAAGTACTTGTATTAATGAGATTCTGATTGTGATTATTTCCATATTTGTGTTAAAGCTTTACTTGTTACATTATTTTCTACTTGTCTTCAAAGCAATAAATACCCTATCCTCTCTTCTCTAAAACACGAACAAATGAGTTCAAAACACACACTTACACATTCAAACTCTCTTTCTTTCTCTACTACTTGTGCTACTGCCTTGTCTAGTCAGCTGAAAGCCAAGGCTAGACTGTGGAATTCTGATTGCTTTACTTTTCTTTTCCTACACTTTGCTTCTTCAACTGTATGTCCCTAGTTTAAATTCTGAAACTCAAACCTTTGTGTTCCCTTGTTGTCAATCACTGTCTCTTTTTGCACTGACTTAATGGCTCATGCTGCTGCACTTTTTATTTACTACTTTACTCAGCATGCTTAAAATTCTGCCCTCTTTTTTTCAAATGTAATTAGTAAGTTTACTTGTTCCTGCTTATGTCCCTCAACTATCATGTCTTCTAATGTACTTGATTCATGACTAATTATGTGTTTCTGTTTTGGGCCTTCTATGTCCCAAACACCTAATCCGCTATTTGTAACTACAGAAGCATGTATGCCTCTCTGAACTTGTTCTGTGCTTTTGTTGCTTCTATCCCTTGATCCTTTTCAAAACTCTTCTGTTGTTATAAAAACTTATTTCAAACATGCTATTTTTAAAACTATTTCAAGCACTCTCACATGCACTCTTAGATCATTAGGTTCTGCCACTCTTGTGTGAGCCTTGCTTTGAGACCCTTGAGCTACTTTTGAACCTGGACACTAAGGTTTGGCCCTTCCACACTGCACCTACTCTTGGTTATGCAATGTGGGTGTGAGCACTGCCCGATCTTTTGAGGTCCTTAGGTAACTCTGACACACCTAGGTATGAGGGAAAGCTATAGAACAATATTAGCATTTGAGGTGGTTTATTGCATAAATCATAGAGGAAGTCAGAATCAGGATTCCTATAGTTGTAACTTCTAATTTTTCAGTTCTTAAGTAATTCTATCACATGGTCTGTAATAATTTGTAAACAAGTATTGGTGTCGCTAGTGAAAAGGAATGGGAAAATATGCATGCTATCGTTGTTAAAAGGTAGAAAGCATGTTATTAGGTTTGCATTCCTAATTGTGCGATAGAAACCATGTTTAGGATTCATTATGCATTAGAAATCATGCTCTTACGACCTTTGTTTCTTGCTTCAGCACTTCATTCATTAGTCCATACTTTATGTCTATCACTTAGAAATCCTGCTCCTAGGGCAATAACAACACTGGTATAAAAAGTTGTTATTTCAAAAATCCTGCAACTATTATGTACACGTAGATATTATATCCTACGAACCTATTTGCATTTTGTTTAAAACACCTAGTTGATTACTGATTCATGAAAAGGTAGTAAAGTAATAATTTTCACATTGTGATGCTTCTGAATAAAATCGGTGACCATCTCTGCAACTAGAACATCGTGATTTAGGTAAAGAATAATCTCCAAACTGTTCTTAATAACTTGGGATAACTACTGCATACTGTTTCATGCCTAGGCAAGCCTTAGGTAATAACTTTAATAAAACTGGAACTGCCTTTTGATGCTCCCTTTTTCTAAAGGCGAAATCGAGTTTATGACATTTTGGGAGGACAACTCGTTCCCTTTTGGGAATTGGGTTTTGGAATTTGAAGAGTCTCCACCTAATGATTAAGTGCATCAGGACACTAAGAAGGGTTTGAGTTTGAAGAACCAGAGTTTGGGTAAGGGCTAGAAATTATCTCGACGGGGAGGTGTTAGGCACCCCTCAAGATCCACTAGTGTGGTTCCCAGCCATGGTATAATTGTGACTTCACATAATCAAGTAAGCAATTAAGGGCTGAAATAGAAGGGATTTGCATACAATATTGCAAGTAAGTTGAAACTTGAGGAAATATAAAGAGAGCAGAAATTTTATGAAAAGATTTAAACAATTCTAAAAGAAATAGACGAAAGCAAGTAAAAGGAGGGGGGGGGGGGAGGTCCTAGGTTTATGATTAATATGGATCACGTCAATGCAATACCCAGTAATCACTCCTCAGAAGAGGGGCTACATGAGGTATTAATGCATCGGTCATCATATCCATATCTACCCTTCCCACCCTGTTAAGGTATTAAAGCATGGAATAGTATCGTTACTTATTGCATGTTATTATCCATCCCAATCCTATTAGCCCCGAAGGCATTGAGACTACTAATAATAAAGGGGAGGGATTTGGGGCTTTTCAGAGTTTTAAAAAGGATCAAAGTTTAGGCGACAAGAAAAGACACATAAACAGTTATGGGGAAACGAATAACAATCAAGGCTCAAACAAGCCTCCTCACTTAAAAGAGCAAATATAGCATGCCTTCAAATACTGGTTTGGTCTGAATTAAATAAAGCGTAGGATAGGCTAATTCATCACATATTTCTTAGAAGAGGAGCCCGAATTAGCCTTGTCTGGATGTAGTTTATCAAAATTGATGCAATTAATTAATTACCTAATAGTTTGCCTAAGTGAGACCTACTGGCATGACATCCAATAGAGCGTACTGATTTTAAGGAAAAAGGTTGTTGGTTATATAAACAAAGGATCTACAGACTTTAAACGACCTTATGACAGATTTTAGATCCATAGATGAAATAGACGAAGCTGATTCAATTGATTTACTCCTATAGGCATGATTTCTAAGCGTCATTGGGTTAAAACAATTACATAAATATAGGATTCCTATAGGCATAGTATCTAGAATGAAATTGATTATTATTAAACCTATAACTGTTTGCCAAATGACATGTCTATGCAGAAATGCAGAAACTTAAGATCATGTTTTCTATATGCAGAACTTATAGACATAATTTCTAAAATGCAAAAATGCAAAAGTGCAGAAATGCAGAAAAGCTTATAGGCATGACTCCGGCGGTGGATTTTCGCAAATTTGGTGTCAAAAGAAAGATCTTCTCTTTTTGCACAATCTCTAATTTGTTTCATCCTCAAATCTATAGCCAATTTTTCCGGATCTTAATTTTTCTTTCGAATTTACTGTGGCAATCAGAATTCTCTTTAGATTCTTCTTCTTCATCTTCACGTAAATGATGTTTTGAAAAATCCATGGCAGCTGCAATCTCTCACCAGCCTTTGGCTGTGGGAGAGGCAATCCAAATCCATACAGAAACAATCCCAAATCATAATACAAAACAAACATAGCGTCACAATTTCAACCAAAAAAGGCTGCCTTGGTGTCGTCCACATTGGAGTTATTTCCAGTAACACTCGATCATGGAAAACCAGTGATAGAATTTACAATGGAGGATGTTAATGACTTCATTAGGGAAGAAGGACTGCATCAGGCAGTTGTGATTAAATTTTCATATGGAAAACCTGAGCTACAGGAGGTTTGAAGAATTTTCTCATCACAATTTGACATCCAAGGACAGTGTAACGTTGGGCAGTTGGAATTTCGTCACCTGTTGGTCAGGTTTGATTTATTCAAGGTGAAACACATAAACGGTCCCTTCAAGTTATCCTCAATGGTCAACCAGACACCTCAACTGAGCCCATTTTCAGTTGGACACTTCTTCTCCACTAAAGTACGGCCTCGTGAACCCTTCACGCTGACATGGCAAAGTGTGTGCTTTATACATAATTCTAAGCGTGTGAAACCCTCAAACTTAAGTTTTTTTTCTTTTTTCTTTTAAATTTAACTTCATTTTATGTGGGTCCCATTATATTTTATTTTCCGCACATTAATTTTACTTTCTTCCCAATATATTCCATCTTCACCAAATCAATAGTGCCTCTTCCTTCCACCATTAATCCACCCCTCTTCTTCAATCTTGAAAATAACGTAACAATTAATAAAAACCACTACATAATAACAATTTCATTCACCGCCCACTTCAGTTGCTCGTCTTTTCTTCAAATCAACATTTTCTGGCAATGAATTTTCTATGCTTACACTCTAAGAGTGAGGATTCAATGAGGCTATGAACAAACAAATCGGATAATGGTTTTGGGATTACCTTCTAAGAAATCAAATGATTGTCCGGCGAAGGATCTTCTTGACCAACAGTGGCCATTAATGAATTACCACTGAGTTTGAGTTTTACAACTCAGTCAGTGCTACATAAACTGATGACTACTAAAGTCGAACAAAAGATGAATTTTGGCGAGTCAACAGATGTTTGTCCAAGTTCCGACAGCCGTGGAATTAGATGAACCTGCCATCAATCGATAGCTCTAACTGAGAGTAATCGATTGATGTTAGTATTAGAACCAAACTAGCCAAAATTTGGAAACAATTCACAAAAAGGATGGATCTAGGTTTTCTAAAATTCTAGATATACTAATTGGGGAATTTTCGTGGTTTTCTGGGGAAATTAAAGGTAGATTGGGATTAAGGAGGGTCTTGGGATTGTGGGGGTGAAGATTTGGGGTTGTTTGGAGGTGTCTCGCTGCCATGGGAGATTTTCGGCGGCTTTCTTCTCTTCTTCTAGTTTTTTCGCCCTTCGGAGACAAGGAGGAAGGGATGGAGACAAGAAGGAAGTGCTAGCAGTGATTCTTTATTTTTAAATTGTTATAATAGGTGGCAAATTTTACACATGGAATTTTCTCATTTGTTTGTTTGACACAAATTCAAGAGTGTATTTCACGTGAGGTGGGTGGATGAGGTCGGGTGTTTAATTGACTACTTAATTGAAGACTTGAAGTGTCCAACTGAAAATGGGCTCAGTTGAGGTGTCTGGCTGACCGTTGAGGACAACTTGAAGGGGTTGTTTATGTTTTTCGCCTTTATTCAATGATTATGTTCAGTTTCTTTCGAGGTTAACTGGATATCTTAAATCTAAAGGTGATGAGTATTTCTTTAGAATATTTTCCATGGATGCTTGGTTTCAATCCAAAGGAGGAGACGTCTATGGCAGTTGTGTGGATTTCGTTACCAGGTCTGCCACCTAATTTCTTTGCAAAGAGATCTTTATTATCTATAGAATCAACTATTGGAAAGGCTCTTGCTGTGGAGAAGGCCACACAACAAAGAACAAGACCTAGTATTGCTAGAGTGAAAGTCATAATCAATCAGCTAGACAAACATCCCTAAAAAGTTAAGCTTCAGATTGTGGATAGAGTTACTGGTAAATATGTTGTGCATTATTAGGAAATAGTGTTTGACAATCTTCTTAAGTTTTGCAATTGTTGCAAGCATCAAGGGCATGATGAAATGGTATGTCTAGTAATGAAAACACAAACTGAAACAAAAGGGATGATCGAGAAGGTGAATATGACAATGATCTGCCTATTAAGGAGGCTAATAACATTGACAAGTTAAAGGGGGATGCAAGGGATTATTTAAATGCTATTAGAGCTGGACAAATAGGCAAAGATTTATCAAAAGAAAAGACAATTGATTAGCAGAGGTTGCAAATACAAGGCAGAAAACAAAGTGTTAATGAAAACAATATGGTGAATCGAATAAGTGGAGACATTAGTATTGGTGATGTTTCAAAAATTGATAAGGGTCCAGCTAAGCTTTCACGAGATGTTCCTGATAGTGTTGTACAAAACCAACTTGCTGGGAAGGTAAATGATAAAAATAAGGCAGGACAAAGTTGAGATGGAGTTGAAAATATTGCTGATGGTGCAGTTGGAAGCTTAGCAAAATCCCATGCTACAGCTCCAAGTGTTCCTATAGAGGAGGTCCTCAAATTGGCCAAGGGGACTCCTAAATCTTCAAGAGACATCCCTGCATCTACTGTGTTTGCAAGGATGTATGTAGCTACTACTGATTCTATGAAAGCTACTGCAGATCGAGCTACTACAAATGCCCATCATGGGAATGGAACAGTAGTTAGAACATATGGAAGTCAACATAATGCAGGAAAGGATAGGGTGTATGTTGGATATATTTAAGGTGATTCAATTGGTAATCAAGCTACTGCTTGATTTATTATAGCTGATGCTGCACATGTTGATCTAAATGAAACAACTTATGAGTTAATAGATACTGCAAAGCAAAATGAGGAGTGGGAAATTGAAGAGGTTCATGTTTTGGGAAGTGTAGATGCTACAGGTTTTAAGGCAGGCGCTGGACTCATTAATGAAGGGGTTATGACTACTGTTGCTCGTGTTATTAAAAATTCAAATACACGACATGCTTTAGCTCCTATCGTACCTCTATAGGAATTGTTAAATCTGGACAAGGGGCTAGCTAAACAATCCAAATATGGTCATGCCTTTTTACAAGAATGCAAAGTTACTGCTGATGCAATGCAGCTTGAAGTTGATTGAGGAAAAAATAGCTTGGTACCTGGTGGTCAAAAATCTGTGGGGCAAGATAAAATAGGTGTAGAGGCAGTAGGTACTACAAATGCTACTGGTGCTAAGGCTAATGAGATAAAAGAGGAACTACATGATATGTCTGATCATGATATTCCAAAGAAACCAACTAGAACTTTAATCAAATCAGTTACAAGGAACAAATGGAAAGAGGTGAATAAATCACCTAGCAAGAATCAAACTCCAACACTTCAAAATATGATCATACCATCAAGAGATATTGGAATTTCAAACTCTTTCAATGCTTTGGTAAATGAGAGGGAGCACGTTAATGAGGATAAATAGATGGATGACGAGACATGACTAGATACTGGAAATGGTAATTCTATAGGTAGTGAAAAGCAGCAGCAAAATGCAACGGACATTGTTCGACTTAAGATCGCATCTGGTGGTGATCACACATGTGAGAGAAGTCAAATTCATGCTGCAGATATGTCAACCATGCATATTTCTATGTCGGAGCTTAAGAAAAATGTAAACGATGCCCTGGTAGCTATGATGGTGGACACAACTCATAAAAATAGACAACTACAATATCCAGGCAGTAGCAATCAACAACAACTTGCCAAGAACACAGGTGGTCAACTAATTGTGTCGAAGGACATTATTCCTGTTGATGCGCAAAAGGCAGAGGGTGCAACTACGATGTCTAGTACTCCAAAGCTACATATTTCTAGTCCAGAATTAGCAAAATTCATTAAGGAAACTCAGATGGATATGATGATGTATACAAAGCCTTTGATAAGTCAATCATTGGTCGCTTTGAACACATCTGTGCAGGAGATCCCTTCTCAATCGCTAGAATCATTTGGTGAATCTTGGCAGATGATGATTTCCACAGAAAATAACAATGAGGTTATTAATGCAAATGTGAGGGCGATGACAATTAAATCCAAGCTATGGGATGACCAACATGAGTATGATGATGAAGAAGATTGTGGTGTTGATTTTGCTGGATACTCATCTGAAGCGGCAGACCATGAGGTTGATCAGGAGAGTGCAAGTAAAGAACTTGATTCAATAACAATGCCTAAACCAGATGGTATACCAAAAGCGAGCCACAAAAGCAAGCCACACAATCAAGTTGAATCTCAACGCTCCAGCTTTCATTCCCAGGAACTCTCCAGTTGCTTCTCTAAAAGTCAAATGCGCACTAGCTGGAAACATAGTTCAAAATAAAGCAACACCTAGTAACCAGATTGCTCCAGATGGTCGAAATTATAGACAACAGCAAAATATGCCAAAGGACTCAACTGTTTGTCCTACTATTGGTCGAACAGCAACACCAGAAAATTCTGGGTAGCAAGAAATTATGACAACAACTCAAAATCTTTCATTAGAAGATGTAAAGCTATTGGATGCAATAGAAAGATCAAAACCTGTTCGTTCGTTAAATCTTACTATTTTTAGCATAGGTCGTGTGAATAAGAGTGGGAACAACATGCAAAGCATATCACAACACCAAAACAAGGCAGCGATGGTTAATAAATAGGATGGAAATAGTGTGGTAATTAAAAAATTAGCTCAAGACATGCCAAATCCGGTGAATGTGGGAAGAAATACATATGAAGAGGGCAAGGAAAAAGATATTTTAAATCAATGCAGGGAAGAGGCAACAAGAAAAGGGGACTTATCCCCTATGCATAGTGGCAAAAAGAAAAGGCTAGTAGAAGGGATAAAAGTTGGGATGGTAGGGTGAATGAAGATACAAACGTAAGGGGACTTCCAATGAGAGTTGCCAAACAAAAGCAGGCCATCCAATCTATATCCACAAAGTCCAATCGATCAAAGAAAAAAACATGAATTTTGAAGACATTTTGAAAAGGGTTGATGAATAAGACAAAGAGGTACAACTTGAAGAATTTACAAGCTCGGACAACAAGGGACAAGAATTTAATTCTTACTACTATTTATTTTATCAATATGTTAGTATAATCATTTGTAATATCATCATAGAGTATGTTATAAACTATGTGATGATCATGGAATATTTGGTACTTTCAACCTCATATTTTTTACATGATTGCTAATAGGTGAGGCTTTTTTATGCCTCAGTAGGATTAGTAAGGTAAGGTTTAGCCTGGTTTGTGTTGCCTTGATCCTATGCCTTCGGAAAATATCCACATGGCTATGAGATTATATGCCTTCGTGAGACTTTGCACGCAGCTACACCATGAATCCTCTACATGAGGCTGCCAAAGGCAATGTGAGGCGCAGATGATTGATTTTATAACCAAGGCATATGGGTAACAATACCGATGCTATTGTCCCCCTTATTTCTACTTTTCCTAATTGTTATATTTTTCTTTTTTTTTAATTAATAAAAATCTAGCCCTAGGCGCTTTCCTAGTGGTTTGCCAAAAAAAATACAGAAATGCAAAAGTGCAGAAAACTTATAGGCATGAGTTCTAAAATGGAGAATGCACAAATTATAAATAACATATAGGCAAGTTTTATACCCTTTGCATGCATTCATCCCCATCCCTTTCCAACAGCCATCCCCAATCATTATTACAGACCCAAATGAATTCGGAAAAAAAGTAAAATTACATCAAAAGTTCCAGCTACATCCAAACAGCCTAATTCAGACTCAAAGTCCAACAATATGAGATAAACCAACTTCCAGGATCAGATTTCCAAAAGCCTTTCTCATATTTAGGATGTGTCAAAGTTCCCAAGAATCTCATCGGGCTCCAGGCAGTGCTTACATCCCAAACACATTGCAGAATTAAGATCATAGTGTAGTGTGTAAATGCCAGCCCTCAGATATCCAAGTTCAAAGGGAACTCAAGGTCCCAAAGCAAGGCTCATAAGAGACGGGAAGAACTTAAGAGTCTAAGAATAAGTGTAAGTGCATAGAGGGGGAAGCATGGAGAGCCATGGCAGGCTGGTGGTCATGCCTAGCAATTGGGAATACTGGCACACCCCCGGCCAGCCTGTTAGCCAAACTTAGGAGTTGGGATCCATTGTGGATCAGGTTATGGTCTGGGCAATAATTTGGATACTGCTAGACCAACACCTTAACTCAAACATATATAACGGAATAGGGGTAAGCATTCACAATAGAAACAGATGCAAGGAAAGAACATAATTAACATAAATCATTGAACATGAGCAATAGAGTAAACAAGAATGCTAAAATGCAAAGTAAACACATATAGGTGAGGTAGAAAACTAATAAAGGACATACCAATTTCAAGGGAAAATAAGTAAAATAGTAGTCTTGAAAAAAAAAAGCCAATTTGTAAGATAACAGTTCCAAAATGTCTCAAGCAATGCAGAGTGTTGAGACAGTATTGAACTCAAAGCAGTAATGTGAGTGTGTGAGTTGGAAGTAAGAAGTTCAAGGTATTGAACTTGAAATGTAGATGAAAGTATTGAATTGGAAGTGTAGATGTATAGTAAGGTCGTTTAAAGTGCATAAGTGCAACCCCTTTTATAGTGCAGAGAAGCAAGCACAAAAGCCAAGAAATATTATTAAAATCAGTCTCCCTTTGGTTAGGGGATTCTAATTCCAACGGGTGAAATTAGTTAAGGAAAGAAATTTCTAATTAAAACTCTTTCAAAGTAGCACAAAAGGGGTAAATACACAGAACTTATTTAATGAAAGCAATCAATGGTACACGATTTGTGTCAAATATGGCAAGGGAATCAATCAAAAAGTCATGAAACCAAAATTACAAGTTTAATTTGAATAAAACAAGTCAAGAAAGGTAAAGGAGGTTCAATCGAAGGAAAATCAGTGATAGTTCATCATCCTTATTAAGGGGATTTCATAATCAATCACTTAGTTGGTGAAATCCTTTTTGAAAGAGGAGTTTTGTCATATATAAAGCATACCAATCAAACAAAACAGTAGTTAGGTTATTTAGAAAAAGAGTTTAATACTGAATGTCTCAGAGTCACAAGCAAAAGAGATATAAGTTTAATTACAGACTCATAGTGAGTCTAAAAGCCTAGGGTTTACCACTTGTCAAAGAAACCCCAAAACCTAGGGTTTCGAATAGAGTCGGACAATAGAAGATGAGAAAATAGGTCATTGAAAAGAGTCTTAGAAATCTCTTTCAAAGACTTATGAGAGACAAACATACACAAACATGTTCGGAAGAAAGAGATGATACGAGTTTTTTTTTTTTTAAATAGTAAAGTAAAAGATGCTTAGCAGGAACACGAACAAAGTTCAGTAAAGTGAGCAAAAATCATAGAATTCAACAATAATCTCATATAACAAAGAATTAGGAAAACAACAAAAATTAATATGCGAGCATAAGATTAACAACAAAAGATAGAAGAGTCTTGCATAATAGATCAGAAATAAGAGAGCAAACTCATGCATAATAAGAAAAATACATACAAGCATAAGACACACATAAAGAAAGAACAGGAAGAATCAGAAAAATATTTGAAGAAACTTTTTTCAGAAACCCTAAAATCGAATTTGAACGATTTTGAAAAAGAAATTTGGGGAAAACTTTTAAAATGTCAAGTAAAGCTTAGGCATGACACAGATCTAAGAAAATAAGCGAGTACAGAACCTCAGACGACTTAGAGTTGCAGAGAAAACCCTAGAATGAGAAAGGTCTTGAGGAAAGTCAGATCCTGAGTCGAAGAGACTTATATCGCTTGAACACGCCGGAATAATGGCCGGAGAGGCCAAAGATCTACGAATCTGAGAAAGATCTGAAGAGAACCATCGGATTCGAGCTTCAAATCTTCAAACAAATTAGGTTTAATGGTGAGAGAGGGTGAGCATAAGTTATCCATGGCCTGGAACGCCATGGATTCTGGTGGAATCGTGGTAAAATAAGGTAGGAATCGATTAGAGTTTCGGAGAGGCTAGAGAGAGTTTGAGAGACGAAGAGGGTTCAAAGAAGGCCTCTCTGATAGAATGAATTAGGTTTAAGGGGGTATGAAAATAAAAAAGGAAAGGGGAAATCTCGGTCGTTGATCAAAATAATCAAAGACCTGGATTAAAGGGGAGCCGGATTGGTTTTAAATCGGGTCATGGGTTGGGTTAAAATTGGAATTGGGTTTGTTTTAATTTGGGGCGGAATTGGGGTCAAATTGAGGCTATAATTGAAAGGAAATGAGGCTGTAATTGAAATAAAAATAGGCTAGATGTTAAATAGCCAATTTTCCCCATTTTATTTTATAAAAATAGTAATAATAATTCTAAAAAAAAATTAAATGCACTGAACTAATTAATAATACATAAATATTAATTCAAAAATACTAGAAATAATTTTATAATTGTAAAATATTGTTAATCATAAAATAGGCTATAATTGCAATTATATGCCATTTAACTTTAGAAATACCAAATAGATTTTGTAATAATATAAAAAAATCACCTTAATTATATTTTGGTGTAAATATGAGAATAAAAATAAATTATTCACCAAAAATGCTAATTTTGAGAATATTTATTGGATTTCGTACTGCTAGAAATAGATAATAAATTGATTTTAAAATCTTAAAAATTAGGACAAAATACCAAAACTCTTGGGCATGCTTATATATGCATACACATGCTATTTTAAAATTGTTTTGAGTATAAAAATACATAGGAAAAAAATTGGGTATCAACAGCTGCCCATATTTACCCGGGAAGGATGAAAGAGTTGCCGGGTAAAGATATGATGGCCAATTTTGACCGAATGAAATAATTTGAAGAATTTTAACCGAGCTCTGGTTCCTGAGCTACCTACATATCCCTGGTCGTACAGAAATCATGCCATATATAGTTTAGGATCCATTGGCAGACTATGCCGATAGAGATTTCGAAAAACGAACGTGATGTTCAGGTTGAGAAGGATGGTCAGAGTCTGATAGGCTGCGGGAACTGGAGTGGGATCGCTCCAGCTAAGACAGCCATTGCTAGTTGGTGTACCTACAAATTAATAATACCAACAAATATTGTGCGTAAATTTAAACATGATGCAAGTTCCCATTGGACCATGAATGATGTCTTTGGATGGTTAGGATAACGTCCTCGAACCATGACGTCCTGGGCCACGAAGCGTATAATAAAGGATTCACAGGCTATGAAATGATGTTCCCAGGCTATGAGAATGATGCCTCCAAACTATGATGCCTTTGAATAATGATATGCAAAAGATAAAAATGGGGTCCTCAGACCATGGCATGGCGTTCTCGGGCTATGAAAATGGTGCCTCAGAACAATGACGCTTTTGGACAATTTGGCAATCTTTCAACCCATAAAATGTAGAAGGTGGCGATCTTTCAGCCAATGCAAGACGTAAATGAAAGGTGGCGGTATTTCAGCCATGCAAGATGCATAAAGTGGCAATATTTCAGCCGATGCAGGATTTAAATAAATGTAGCGATATTTCAGCCGATGTAGGATTTAAATAAAGGTGGAGATATTTCAGCCATGCAGATGTAAATAAAGGTGGCGATATTTTAGCCATGCTGATGGAGGTAGAGCTTAACCTCGGAAGGCAGAATGGTAGCCTTATGCAATGCAGAGAAATACAGATGGAGGTAGAGCTTAATTTTATAAGGAAGAAAGGTAGCCTTACGCAATGCAGAAAATAAAGGCAAATAGTAATGAAATCTTTTGGCCGATAAATTATAGCTGATAGCTAATTGCTGTATTGTGGCTGCAGGGGATGTAGCATACGGATAGCAATTGTAAATAGGTGATGATTCTGAGAGTTGTATTCCTGAAAAAGTATGAGTGTGTAATCGTATCTGATGATTTTATGTCTTGGGTGCCTGCATCCAAAGAAAAATCGTGAGTTTTGTAAATTGGGGGAAGGTTAGTTCGTCTTTCCGTGGACTTCACTTGTCCTGCTCGGCTCTTTTTCATTGGGGTAGCATCACTAAACAAAGCAATTTTGATAGTAGTCATGCATGATTTAGTAAAAAATGTAACATAAATACATAATTAAAATTTTTAGATGAACTGACGACTGTGACGCGGTTCGAGACATTGCAACCTCTCTCGTTCTGAAATTTTAAGGGTCCTCCTCAAAATTCTGCCCCAGTTTACTAGGTTGGTGCTTCTGACGGCTACGTGTGATGAATGGCTGAAAATTACTTCGGAAATTTGAGGGTCCTCCTCAAAATTCTACCCCAGTTTCCAATGGCGAGTAAATGAAAATTTTATTGAATTGTGACCGAACCCATAGGGCTACCTACGTATCCCCTCTTAAACGGGAATCAGGTCAGGCGTAGTTCAAATTACATTATATGAGGAAATCATAAATGGCTACACATAATATCGCTTCACTGCATCTGAATTGATCGGCTTCAGCCAAACTTCTCCGTCCATTTTTGCAAGTATTAGGGCTCCTCCTATTAGAACCCAGTGAACCATGTATGGGCCCTACCATTTGGGAGAGAATTTACCTTTGGCTTTATCTTGATGTGGGAATATTTTCTTTAATACCAGCTGTCCCGATGTAAACTGTCCTGGCTTGACTCTTTTGTTGAAGGCTCTGGACATTCTGTTCTGATACAATTGACCGTGGAAAACTGCATTCATTCCCTTTCCATATATAAGATCTAGCTGCTCGTAGCGGCTTTTTACCCATTCTGCATCATCAAGTTCTACTTCCTGTATAATCCTTAAGGAGGGAATCTCCACCTCGGCGGGAATGACTGCCTTTGTAAAATAAACCAACATATAGGGAGTTGCCCCGGTTGATGTGGGAACTGTGGTACGGTATCCCAATAAAGCAAATGATAGCTTTTCGTGCCACTGCTTATGCTTCTCTATCATTTTCCTCAATATCCTCTTGATATTCTTGTTGGCCACTTCTACAGTCCCATTCACTTGAGGTCTGTAGGCTGTAGAATTCTTGTGTTTGATATTGAAAGCTTCACACATTGCTTTCATCAGGTCACCGTTGAGATTGGAACCATTATCAGTAATGATTGACTTTGGGATGCTGAACTGACAAACGATACGGTCGCGGACAAAGTCTGCCACGACTTTCTTAGTCACTGCCTTGTATGATGCTGCTTCAACCATTTGGTAAAATAATCAATTGCCACTAGAATGAACATGTGTTCGTTTGATGTGGAAGACTCGATAGGTTCGATAACATCCATTCCCCAAGAGGCGAATGACCATGGCGAACTTGTTGCATTAAGCTCATTAGGAGGCACCTTTATCATATCTGTGTGTATCTGACAACGATGTCACTTTGGGACATACTGGATGCAGTCCGTTTCCATAGTCATCCAAAAATAACCTGCTCAAAGTATTTTCTTGGCTAAGACAAAGCCGTTCATATGTGGACCGCAGGTCCCTACATGAATTTCCTCCAATAGCCTGGATGCTTCCTTTGCTTCGACACACCTTAACAACCCCAAATCTAGAGTCCTTCTATACAAGATTCCTCCATTGTGAAAGAAGTGATTGGATAACCTTCAAAGTTGTGCTTCTGAGTAGGATTTTCAAGTTCTGGATATCCTCCCGTTGCCAAATATTCTTTGATATCATGAAACCAAGGTTTTCCATCTGCTTCTTTCTTGACATGAGCACAGTAAGCTGGCTGATCATGAGTCTTCACCGGAATGGGATATATGAAGTTCTTATCTGGATGCTGAATCATAGATGATAGGGTAGCCAATGCATTGGCAAACCTATTCTGGACTCTAGGGACATGCTAAAACTCTGTATTTATGAATCTCTTCGTCAACTCCTGTACATGATGCAGATAAGGGAGTATCTTGGATTCTTGGTTGCCCATTCTTCTCGGACCTGATGTATATCTTGGATTCTTGGTTGCCCATTCTTCTCGGACCTGATGTATATGCATGTCTGAATCTCCGATCACTAGCAACTCCTGAACATTCATGTCAATGGCCAACTTGGGCCCTAAGATGCAGGCTTCGTATTCGGCCATATTGTTGGTGCATGGGAATTTGAGCTTCGCAGACACCAGATAATGCTGACTGGTTTCTAATACTAGGATTGCTCCTGTGCCAACTCCTTTGAAGTTTGCTGCTCCATTGAAAAACATTCTCCAACCGTCATAGGATTCTACAATGTCTTCTCCTATGAAAGATACCTCTGCGTCAGGAAAATACATCTTTAGAGGCTCGTATTCTCCATCCACGAGATTTTCAGCAAGATGATTTGCCAGTGCTTGTCCTTTGATTGCCTTCTGAGTCACGTAAACAATTTCAAATTCACTCAGCAGGATTTGTCACTTGGCTAGCTTGCCAGTGGGCATGGGCTTCTGAAAGATGCACTTCAGCGGATCTATTCTTGATATGAGATAAGTAGTATAGGCATAGAAATAATGCCTCAACTTCTGAGCTACCCAAGTTAGAGCACAACAGGTGCGCTCTAATAGAGAATATCGGGCCTCGTACGTGGTGAACTTCTTGCTGAGATAGTAGATGGCCTGCTCCTTTCTCCCCGTTTCGTCATGTTTTCTCAGAGCAAACCGAATGCTCCATCCAATATTGTAAGGTAGAGCAATAGAGGTCTACCTGGTTCGGGCGAAACCAGAACCGGCTGCGTTGACAGGTATTCCTTGATTCTGTCGAAGGCTTTCTAACAATCATCAGTCCATTTGGTAGCGGCGTCTTTCTTCAACATCTTAAAGATTGGCTTACAAATGACAATGGACTGATCTATGAACCAGATGATGTAGTTGAGTCTTGCCAGGAAACTCATCACGTCCTTCTTGTTCCTCGGCGGTGGCAATTCTGGAATCGACTTAACCTTTGATGGATCCAGCTCTATTCCTCGGTGACTTATGATGAATCCAAGTAGTTTTTCGGTAGGAACCCCGAATGCACACTTGGCGGGATTCAGCTTCAGATTGTACTTCTCAGTCTGTTGAAGAACTTCCTCAGATCTTCCATGTGGTTAGTGGCTCTCTTGGATTTGATGATGACATCATCTACATACACCTCGATCTCGTTGTGTATCATTTCATGGAAAATAGTAGTAATGGCCCTCATGTAGGTGGCCCCAACATTCTTTAACCCAAATGGCATCATCTTATAACAATAAACCCCCATGGCATAATGAAAGCCATTTTTTCCACGTATTCCTCATCCATCCATATCCGATGATACACAGCAAAACAATTGACGAATGACTGCAGTTCATTCTTGGCGCAGTTATTAATTAGAATGTGTATGTTTGGTAAGGGGAAGTCGTCTTTCGGACTGGCCTGGTTGAGATCCCGGTAGTCGACACAGACTCTAACCTTCCCGTCCTTCTTCGGTATTGGCACAATATTAGCTAACCATGTTGGATACTCTACTACTCTCAGAACCTTGGCTTTGACTTGCTTAGTGACTTCTTCTTTGATTTTCAAACTCATGTCAGGTTTGAACTTCCTGAGCTTCTGCTTTACCGGAGGACATGTCGGATCGATTGGCAGTTTGTGAGCTACAATAGATGTACTGAGATCAATCATGTCATCATAAGACTAGGAGAATATGTCCTCATATTCCCTTAGAAATTTCGTGCACTCTTTCTTTTCTGATGGTGACAGATGAACACTGATGCGCGTTTCTTTGACATTCCCTGTATCTCCAAAGTTAACAACCTCAATCTCGTCCAGGTTGGACTTAGGTCTATTCTCAAAATCCTCAACCTCATTAACAACCTCTTCTATTATGTCATCCTCTTCTGAGTCTATATCTGTTTGTTGCGTTGTCTCGTTGCAAGTCATAATCGTTGGTTCATCAAGATAAGTAATAGTAATGTTTTGTAAACAAAGTAAACGATAAAAGGGAATAAGAGAGAGAGAGTTATAAGAAACTGAAATGCTTTGATAAATTTCATAATTGTTTTGAACATTGGAGCTCTTATTTTGAAATTAAAATGCAGAAAGAAAGTCAACTAGCAAAAAATAAAGATGATGCATGGTGCTTTGTTCAGCCTTGCTACCCCAAAGCTTTCCGGGCCCTGGTGGTTCTGATGGACCAATTGTTGAGGCGTGCTCCTTGGCTGACGGATTGTATGGAAGGGCCTTCCTTCCCCTCCTCCCAAAAAATGATACAACAGTCCATATTATCATCTTCCAAAAACAAATTCATTATTGTTGCATGTGCTTCCTCTTCTTCCAACCCATATATGACATCAGCTGGCTGGAAAGTCTGCTCCAAGAGAGGTATCGAATGCTCCAGCGGATAGTAGGTACTGTGCCATGGTGGTGACCAGTGGTTGAACTCCTCCCAAGTGTATTCATATCCCAAACCAAAAGTGGTACCATGTTTCTTCAGCTTGATAGGTTTGGCAATTCCCTGGAGGTTCTTGCCGAGTCCCTTGCCCGGTTTGTATCCACACCAATTCAATATACTTTCAATTTTGTTATCCCACCCTTTATCCTTGTCCATGGCGTTGAATCGCTCAATGTGGCGGTAAGTTTCTTCGCCTATCTTCCTTCTTCCTTCAATCGTCGAGATGATCTGGAGACTGTATATGGATTGCTACCGTCACCATGAATAATAACCTCTTGGCGATTCCACTCAAACTTCACTACCTGGTGTAGGGTTGATGCTACAGCCCCGGCGGCATGAATCCAGGGCCACCCAAATGACAAGTTAAGATACTGGGATGTCTATCACTTGAAAGTCAACGTCGAACCAAGTTAGTCCCATTTGCAGACACAAACTGAGATCCCCAATAGTGGACCTTTTAGAACCGTCGAAAGCTTTGACATTGATGGCTCAATCCTTGATCTCATGTAGGCTCTTTCCCAATGTTCTGAGATCCACCAATGGACAAATATTGAGGCTTGACCCTCCGTCAATCAGAATTTTGGTGATGAAATAATCTTCATATTACACAGTGATGTGTAGTGCTTTGTTGTGGCTTAGCCCTTTCGGTGGCAGCTCATCTTTATGGAAAGTGATTTTGTGACTTTCCAATACTTGCCCCACCATGTTTGCCATTTCTCCTCCAGTTATGTTGCTGGGTACATATGACTCACTCAGTATCTTTAACAAGGCATTCTTATGTGCATCAGAGCTTTGCAGCAGAACTAGGATGGAGATCTGTGTTGGTGTTTTATTCAGTTGATCAATGGCTGAGTACTCCTTTGCTTGTATCTTTCTCCAGAGATCATCAGGCCCAGTTTTAATAGGTCATCCAGAGGCCTGCTTACTTGATTCAGCTAAATGTTCCAGATTATAAACCTTTTCGGTTCTTGTTATACCCTGTACCACAACTGCTTTTTTGATTTTGGCTTTTCCTTTTCTCCTTGCCTCGGCTGTGTAATCCCAAGGGATGGCCTTCGTATGGAATGGCGCTATGGCTGACATTGCCACTGGGATGGGTACCCTTGCTTTGGAAGGTAACACAGCAACTTCAAATAGCGTAGGTTCCTTTGGGGACCCAAACTTAACCTCAATTGGTCCTGGCACCTTTGTAGAAGAAGGTGCTTTGAACTCAAGTGGCACGGACATTTTCACTTCAGTGTCTCCAGAAGGCTCGATCTGGACTACAATCGAATTAAGTGTGATCGTTGGTTTCTTTGTCTCGTCACCTTCAGTGATCAATCCGATCGATCCTTTGGGATCCCAATCATCTTCTATCTCTATCATGTGAACGCCTCCGCCTTTGTGGTCAGGAAGAGGGTTGTTGCGGACATTCAGAGTAGGATCACTTGCTATGATGATCTTCTTGTCGATTAAAGCTTGGATCTTATCCTTCATAGAGTGGCACCCCGCAATGGTATTCCCCTTCATACCGGAATTGCATGTACAGGTTTTGTTCGGGTTGACCCATTGGGAAGGATTTTTTGGAGTTATGGAAGGGATAGAGGTGACGTAAACAGTAGCTTTGAGCCTTTCATATAGGTGGTCGATTGGCTTAGAAATGGCGGTGTATTGTTTGGGAGGTCTGCGGTTGAAGTTTGGTCGGGTTGGCGAGGTGATTGATAGTGAGCTTGTTGGGTGTTGTAGGCTTGGTAGACGTGTGAAGGTTGGGAGTATTTGAGTTAAGTAGTCTGATATGCGGGAGATGGACATGATTGGTAAGTATGTGGTGGAGCTTGGTAAGAGGGCAAAGGTGATTGGTAATTTAAGGTAGGTTGATATGTAGGAGGTGGTATTGGGTAGGTTTGGTATTTTATTGGGGATTTTGTTCTCTGTGCAACCATCACGATATTTACGTCTCTCTTCTCGGATGCGCCACCAGACTGTACAACCTTGTTGGTAGCCTGCAAAGCCTCAAGGTTTGTGACCATACCACTTTTAATGCCTTCCTCGATCCTCTCCCCTAGCTTAATGATGTCGGAAAATTTATGGCCTTCAATCAGCATCAACCTCTCATAATACTGTGGGTCTTGAACTCGGAAAAAAAAAAATTTCATCTGTTCTTCTTCTAAAGCCGTCCTGACCTTAGTGGCTTCTGATCTCCAACGAGTAGCATACTCGCGGAATGTGTCTGTGGGTTTCTTTTTCAAGTTTTGGATGTAAAACGCAACTGGTGCATTCTCCGTGTTGAATCTGAACCTGTCCATGAAATCGGACGCCATACTTACCCAGTTCGATCACTTCTTCGGGTCTTGGCTAATGTACCAAGATAGAGTATCGCCTTTCAGACTTCTCATAAAGAGCTTCATGCGAATCTTTTCATCCTTTCCTACTCCGACCAGTTTGTCACAGTATGTCTTTAAATGAACTCTGGGATCCCAGGTGCCGTCGAATATCTCAAACTTGGGAGGTTTGTACCCCTCGGTCAGTTCGACATCTGGTTGAATGCAGAGGTCTTCATAATTCAGTCTCTCGATCACCTTGCTTCCTTCAACACCCTGAACTCGACTAGTCAACTTTTTGAGTTCTACGGCCAGATTCATGATAAGTGTGTCTTTGTCATCAGACTCTGGTGTACTCGGGGTGGGCTAAATGGGGTATGGCATGGTTTCCATATAGATGGGGGTATTGTGGTGATGATTATTTGTGGAGTTTAGCGGTTCAAGGATGAGCAGTGAGGTATTTCTTGAAGTGTGGCATGTGTTGCAGTGATGATGGGGAGTGGATTGGTTCTGTGGTTTCGGGATGTTTTGAGGAGGTGAGGGATTTTGAGTGTTAGGGAAGCTGATATGCGGGGTAGTGAGGAAAAATGACAAGCTTGCCAAGTTCCAAACTTGGTCCAGTTCTTCCTGAAATTTCAATAACTTCTATTCGAGCTGGGAGGCACTTTCCTTGGAAACCTAAATACCCTGAGAAGTCTCTACCCTTTCAGCTGAATTCTCCTTTTTGATGTTGCTCAAATCTTCCATTTTTCCCTTGTTCTTGTTCGTGATAGGACTCGGAGGAGGAGGAGGCGGAGGACCCTTGGATCTTGTGGAATACGATGACGATGCCATAGTGCATGAACTAACCTTTGGAGAGGGGAATAAAACAAAAAGTTAACAAGTTAGTGTGGATAATGAGAAGGAAAACGTTGCAATATTTAAACACATAGTGCAAGAATATAAATCGTGTCCTAATTTGGGAGCCTCGTTGTGCCCGAGGTAGGCCTAGCGACAAATTGGTTTGGAGATTTTATAATGCTAACTGCCTCATTTTATTGATAAAAATAAGACTAATCCCAAAACTAAAATTGCAAAAAATAAACATGTCACTAATGGTCATTGGCCTTATTACATTTAAGGCAAAAAGAAAAGATCCTAACTACTTGGTCCCAGAAGGACCTTCCCCAAACTCGACATCTTTAGCTCCATCGAATAGCTTTACCAGCTCACGCAGTCCCAGCAGCAAATAAGCTCTAGCCAAGTGTCCTTCTTCGTTTCCTTCGGCGTTCTGGCAGTTTTCAATCATCGGGTTGAACTTCCTTTCCAACTCTACTAAATCCCACTCCAAATACCCTAGTCACTTGTTGGCGCTGACAGCTATATCTTTCCATTCTTCAATCAGCTTTAGATAGGCTTCTTGAATTTTCCGATGCTCACTTTCACATTCTCGGATCCTCTTGTGCAATTGGTTGTACTTAACCTGTACTTCAGCCTTTTCATCGATGATTCTATGACCTCGAACAAGCCTGGGTTGTCCTAACCCATTTTGATTGTCTTCCAACCAACTTTGATAGTATGGAGTATAACCAGCATGGTACCTGTCTGGTTCTATGGAATCCTTTCCCAGGATGATTTCGCAATGCCACATGTGTTGAGCTTGACACTTGTACGGACTATTGTTGTCTTGAAAGTCAGCCCTGAAGTGGCTCATTTTGTCGACCCTTATAACCTGCTTTCTTCCTTCCTGCCTCATGACTCGGAGAGGGACACTGGGATAAGTTCCTCTCAGGCCAATGAGTATAAGAAATGGTGCATCCCGAGACCGGACAATGAACTCTTCAGTAGGGAACCATTCAAACATCCGCTGCACTTGGTCCTCTTTCAGATTTTCAAACAACTCTACCCACCCTTTACCATCTTCTGGTTAAGCAAACATGTTAGGCATATAGTTCATTCGCCTTGGTTGATGGAAGGCGATATGATCATCCCAGTCTCTATGCAGAATCTCTTGCTGATATTCACCCTTTTGGAGGTGCTCCATAAGCCAGAGTTGGAGCAGTAAGTTGCAACCCTCAAAGTGTTTGGCCCCTCTTTGACAGTTTTCCAGGGCTCGATATTTCTTAGCAACAATTATAGGTACTATGCTAAAAGGCTGCCCGCCAATTCCTTCCATCAAAGTCTTGGTAATTATGGCCAGTCTGGTATGGATCCTAGCCTTCTTCATAGGAAATACTATCATCCCCAAAAAGGAGAACATAAAGACGGAGACTCTTCTGTGGATATTCCCCAATGAGGTGAGGGAGAATTCATATGGGTAAGTGCGGTAGGACTTGCTATGGTCGTAGCTCTCGTACAGATAGTTGAAAGGAATGTAGGAATCCTTCAAGCAGGTCAAATCTGTGCTCTTCTTTAGTCCCATCATTTTGAGAAAACACCTACCCTTGCAATTTTTCGGCGTAAGTAAACCCGGAGTCTCCCATGGAATAGTAGATAATCCTCTTATTTCCTCGAGCAGAGGTGTCATTTCAAGGTCCCCGAAGCGGAACATCGATCTATCGCCATCCTAGAATAGAGTTGTAGCCTTTATGATTTTGTTGTCGGTTTGGTTTTCCAAGAGAGAAGGCAAATTTCCCAAATATTTGTGGACGAGGGTCTGATCACTAGAGTGAAGGTCTTCCCACCAACTTAGCAACCTTGGGTGAATGTTGGTTACCATGTCGAATCTGGGGACTTTGTGTCTCATTTTTTGCAAAACAAAGTGTTAGACCCTTTCCCTC